>APFE030468636.1:0-15561 GCA_000404065.3 Pinus taeda
TGATTCTTTTATTTGACTTGTCATCTGACATAACAAACCTATGGATCGAATCTCGTTCAATAGGAACAAACAGCGGCACCAAAATGAGATTGCGTGTCTCTAGCCAGAGTTTCCACTAAGCGACCACCTCCAAAATGAATCTTACAATGCCCAGTTGGTCTGATATTCCAGCAGACATCATAAATTCCACCGCTTCCTTCCTTCGCAGACCATATATGCAGACATTTGTAATTTGATTTCCAATTTGAACCTTCCAGCAAATAAGAGTGTTGACACTTCACCCGAGAATATGAGTGACTGTACATGTCCGAGGTAAAGAGGTAAGGTCCAAGATCTATAGACACTTGTCCACAAATTTTTCAGAGGTCCAAGCCTTAATAGGTTATTGTATTGCACTTATTCCTCAGTTCTGAGTTCAAAAACTAGTCTAAGCTCAAAAACTAGTCTTAGCCACAGTAAACTTGTAAATCTGAGCTCCTTGTCCAAACAAAAATACAATTAACCCAACTGTAATCTCCTTTTATTTTTTCTCGGCCTCCTGTTTCCTTTTATGTCTTCTTATCGGAGTTCTTCACCAAAATTGGATGCCATGTGCCCATTCTTGATGAGTATCATTGAGGAAGAAAATGTCCTCTTCAAAAATTCCAAATATCTTGATTGAAATGGCTTTGAGCATCCATGTGATTCATGGTGAATCATAAGGCCTTCGTTGATAGTATTAATGCATTCAATGCTAAGAAATAAGCCTCACCTCTTGTTCAAATCAGGTTCCATAATTTGCACCTTTTTGGGATAAGGTGGTGGAGGGAAAAAAAAAACGGTTGCAGTCATAGACAATGTCATCATCTTGATGTTCTGCCTTATCAAAGGACCAATTTCCAACAGTAAATGACAGACCATAATGTAAAAGAATAGGTTCAGTCCCTTGTCGTGGAACATATCCTGGATAAATCATCAAATCATCACTTATTTTATGGCGGAGTCCAATATCTGCAGCACCGAAAGAGTAACCATACATCTCACTGATCCATCCCTGACCAAAAATGTCCCCTCCAGTTGTCGGAAGATACTAAGAACACAATCCTTCTGAGCAAATAGTTTCTCTTGAGCGAGCTTGAATTCTATTTCCTGTGACTGCCGCAACATATGAAGAGACTGGAAAACCATATTCTCCAATTTTAATCTTCTAATATAATCAGGTAAATTTTGTAAATCAGAAGCTCTACGAGTATCTTCTGAAAGCAATCTTGTCTTCTTGAATTGGTCATGAGCAGATGCATTTCCTTTTTCAGAACTCATATCAGGTGCAAGAGTCTTTGATTGCAGCAGGTCAGAACACGTTGTACGAGATGTTGACCGAATCCCATAATCAGCTCCTTCATAATATCAAATGCATGACCAACTCTAACTATCTTCACCACCTTCAATATTATTTTTGCACGATCAAAAAAAAAGGACGAACTACTTCCCAAGTTTTAACAGCATGCTTTTTTCCACTTAGAGGGTTTACAAAAACCAGGAGTTTCTTAGGCCTTTTATCGTCTATGTTTAGAAAGTTATGGATGCGTTGGACCCATTCTTGACAAGTCTTGGGATCTGGATGGCCAAACACAAGTGCCCTTGGAATCCAAACAGAATGTTGTTTATGTGACTTTTCAACGAAGTGTACAGCAAAACAATGCAACTTTGAAACACAGCTCAATAAGCTGTATGTTGCTGCAGCAGATTTTGACTCAAAAATTGAACCCCCACTAACATAGCAAGCTCCACAGCATAAATATCAGATAACAACACCTCAGTTGGCATTTGAGTCGCAGCCATTAAGCCCCAGCAAGATGACATATCACAATCAGACAAATGTCTTCAGATCACTGTAATAGACTGCGGGCTTTAGAACAGTCAAACAAACATGAGCCTTTGGAGGAAGAAGCGCTAGGCCCGGAATTATCATGGCCAACATAACACTTGCAAGTTGAAGTCGTTGAGCTGCACCCCATTGCTTTCTCAAGTGTTTCTAACACAACTTTGGCAACATCGCCCTTTTGTTTCAATTAATTTCATCCAAATTCATCTTTGGAACATTTGCTCGAAC
The DNA here is from genome assembly GCA_000404065.3 of Pinus taeda. NCBI lineage: Eukaryota > Viridiplantae > Streptophyta > Pinopsida > Pinales > Pinaceae > Pinus > Pinus taeda. Next base: position 2,093 of record APFE030468636.1, read on the forward strand.
CACATCAAACACATAAGCTTGAATTTGTTCTTGAGGATTTTGCAGCTCTGCATCGTCAACATTTTGTTTCACAACACAATACTGGATGGAGCAAAATAATTGCACAAAGACTGTCCTGAAATTTATCTGAAACCATATGACGAAGTCGCTGCCAGTTGAAGAGCTAAAGAACAAATTACATAATCTAAAAAGCAACATTTAATGATTTCTTCTTCAAAACCCTGTTTTGAAGAAGAATCAATCTCTGACATGAGACGGAGTCTAACACTACCCAAAAGGAAAAATTATGATGCTATAACACTCATACAATCAAGCCAAATCCACACAAAACTATCTTAGGCTAAGTTACATAAGAGGCTACTTCCAAACTCTAAAAGCTACTTTCTCTAACTTCAACTTAAACTACTAATTGCCACCAACAAATCTCAGTCATGAAGGAGAAATTTATAGGAGGAGGAGCCTCCATAAGAGATGGGAGAAAGATCTTATCCCTTTGGGAGGTTGCACAAAAGGTGGAACAACCATCCCAAAGGAGAGAGCCGAGCTCAGTTGATCCAACAACAAACCCTAGGACTGCCCATTAACAATTTTTTAAAACAAACTTGCGAAAAGTAGCTCATCGTGAGTGAAACATAGGGATAGAGCGATGACGTCACTAGGATTAGTTCAATCTTGGTCATCTTCACGGGTGGAATAACTGATGACCTGCGACAATCCAAAAACAGAGGTTAAAAAGGGTCTTCTCCAGGAGTAATGAACTGAAGTATTCTTCTTGATATGACAAGGAAGACATTGACACACATTTTGCAACATGACACAAAGGAGATGTCAATAACACGGATCGACAGTGTCCAGGATCAGGGAATGCGGGGTCAGTGAAAAATTATTGTGTAACAGATGCCCCTTAAAGCATGAAGGAAAAGATAGTTGGAGGGGTGAAATGCTTTACGAATCCATAACTGAAACAAAACACCATCGTGAAGAACCTACAAACGCAAGTACATATGATATCTCTGATACATAAGTACATAGTGAAAGGAAATACATGTGCATAGGGCATGGGCGCAACCATATAGAAGATAAACATAAAGGATCTGTGGTTGGACACAACCATCCAATCAGAAGGACCATATAAAAGGCTCAGGTATGATCGCAACCATCTAATCAAAAGAGTCATGTATATAATCATGAACCAATCCACGCAACCTAGACTTGTGTAATCGGAGCCCAGGGTCTTGAATCCCAACCCAATCAAGGTACAAATTCTAATATGCGAATAGATGTGTTGAAGTCAAGCATACTAGAAAATCTCTTGATTATTGGTCAAAGATGTAAACCGTTAACAAGCGCGAGAGAGACCACCAGTAATTTCAATGGTTCTTAAGGTACTGCTAGTACAATCCACGAAGTGTGAAGAATGATCTGAAGTTGAACACCCATGAAATCACCTGATCAAAGGCCAATAATGAAAGCCTATCGTCGAATGCAAAGAACTTGCCATTAAAGCATGCAAGATCCAAGGTACGAGAAAGGAGTCTCTAGATCAACTTCTCGGATAATGAGTTGACGTCGACAGGAAGCGATCGCTCGAAGGAGGGCCATAATGTTTCCCACATCATCGACGTGAGACAAAGGAACAAGATGAATGTGGATGAGACAAATAATCTGAGGAAGGTGTGTAAGGATACAAACTGCAAAAGGATTAAGCTCTTGGACATATTGACGACACGACTCCAGAGTTTGGCAGCATTTTGGTACCAAGGGATCAAAGGTCATGATGATGCAGCAAGGATCATATGGAATGAGGAAAAATGGATAACCCAAAACCCAGAAGGCCAACGATAAGTGAGAATATCCCAACCCGACACGAAGCAGAAAGAGTGTCAATGTTCAAGAGTGACAAGCTACCGTAATAATTAATACAACCGACGGAATACTTTCAAATTTTCCCCCACCATTTCTGGTGAGTACCCCAATTATTTTTGAAACACAAGCTTGAAGTGGATAACATATGGTTTTAATATAGGTTCATCCTTCGGATGAATCCGACCTAGTAAGTTTAATGAGCCCTAGGAAGGAGAAACTCGTGTTCGTCATGGTGACGAATCCGATATTGTTTAACACTTTAACGAGTTCGACAAAAGTGTAACTCGGTATCTTTTTCATGTTTAGAGAGTTTGAAAACTCCACATGGTCCCTTTTTGTATGTTTGTGTCTCTCGAGCCCGAAAAGGTAGAAAACAATACTTAAGAGAACCGCTTGACCATTTCAGCCAAGGAGTACCTTTTTTCGTAAATAGTACCTCCCAGCCCGAAAAAGGGGTAAACTTATACTAGGCGCACAACATTTTGCATCCATTAATGAGTTTGAAATGACAAGGGCTCAACCATCTTTTCATCTTTTACGAGTAAGAAAAGAGCTTAAAGGTGACTTGCCCTGGAGGAACGAGTGGTATAAAGGGTAGCACTTAGTTTCGACAATGGTGGAACTGCTCAAAACATGTAATGGTCAAGAGGATGGCTAATAAAACCACTCATCGCTGCAGTCCCCCAGGAAAGGAAAAACAACCAAGTGAAAGCATATGGTTGGCCAAAGAGATGGTGGCAATGGAATGAAACAACCAAGGATCATCTAGCAGAAATTAGCTGATAGAAATGGCGATCACGAGGGTCAAAATTGGGATTGGTTCATTTTTACACAAGCTTGAACCATAACAAACTATGCTTGGATTTAGTTTCATGTTTACACAAGCTTGAAACGAGAAACTATGCTTGTTATAAGTTTGCATGCCCCTATCATAATGACTCAAACAAGATACATGCCCCCCAAGCTTCATGTCATTCAACTAGGTGAATGGAATGAAGGTTCACTTGTGAGATCTTGGAAAGACTCAATTGTGATTTTACGAGATATTAATCAGAGACTCGATTTGAAAAGGGAGTTGCTTCAGTTTTTAATGAAGTTGACATAATAAAAGAACTATCCTCACGACCCTTGTTTCATTTTTTAACGAGCTTGACACAAGACAAGGAAGTATGCTCCTCGCCCCTTGTTTCATTTTTTAATGAGGTTGACACAAGACCAGGAACTATCCTCATCTCTTGTTTCATTTTTTAATGAGGTTAACACAAGACAAAGAACTATCCTCATGACTCTTGGGTTTCATTTTTTAACGAGGTTGACAGAAGAAAAGAATTTTCCTCATCATCCCTTGTTTTATTTTTTAATGAGGTTGACACAAGACCAGGAACTATCCTCATGTCCTTGGTTTCATTTTTTAACGAGGTTGATACAAGAAAAGAACTGTACTCATCACCCCTTGTTTCATTTTTAAATGAGGTTGACACAAGACCAGGAATTATCCTCATCTCTTGTTTCATTTTTTAATGAGGTTGACACAAGACCAAGAACTATCCTCATGACCCCTTGTTTCATTTGTTAATGAGGTTGACACAAGACCAAGAACTATCCTCATCAGATCTCTTCATGGACCATACGAGAACATGGCTCCCAAGAGATCCTCACTAGATGGAAGAACCACACTTTGGGAGGAATACATGTCATTTCATACCATAAATAGATCAGGTTCCAATGCCCCTAGTACATAATGTACTATACCATCTGTGTGATCATCAGTAGATGCAGAGACAGAACGGGTAGCCACATAATTGACCTGTGGTGGGGAAGGTACTGCTTGCAAACAAGAGCTGATAGGGGATGATGGTTGCAAAGGATATTTCTAGGGACCAATGAATGATAGTTGATCAATAGTCACAATTCTTCCTTTGTGCGGAAAACAAACCACACAGAAAAGTGAAGAAATAAGAGCTCCCATGGCATACACATAGTCGCATCCAAGGAGGAGATTGAAATCTAATGAACCTTGGACTACCATCATGTCTATATAGATGGTATTTCCTCCTAAAGTAATAGGGAACTTTGGAAGGATCCCTAAGGGTTGTCTGGTTCCTCTGTTGAAAGCCAACAGATTCTAGGTGACAGACACAAGATGTGGGGAGCCCAAATCTTGCTAAGTAGTAGAAGACATGATGCTAACAGATGCACCTTCATCTAAAATAGTGCCAGGTACTACCATATTATAGGCTTGTACTGTGATCTGGAAAGGCACGTAAGATGGGAGGCAAAAAGCAGTCAAGTGACTCCAATCGAAAGAAATGACAGAATTACTTGGTGGGGGAATTATATGATTGCCCCCATGCTCTGCAGGAATAGAAGAAGGACTCTCCTGAACAGCAGGGATGGGAGGGTCACTCTTCGATTCATGAGACTCTGAGGTGACGAGAAGAACATGAGCATTATGATCACTATGCTCTTCTAGAATAGAGTGAGAAATTGGTGGCAGAGCCATGTTGACACTCTTTTCGTGGTTGGTCGGGAATAGACACAAAAAATTCTCGCTCAGGAAGAGCAGGATGAACAAGAGATGAACCCAATTCAATCTCTTTACCAACTGGGAGAGGGTTAGAAGAAAGCCTCTGATAACCAACAAGAAGTTGGGGTTGAGGAGCTGTAAGGTTTTCCAAAACTTTGGAAGCTTTATCCATAAGAGGACAAAGGTGAATAAGATGGTCTCCTTCACATAGCCTACAGGGGAATCTAATCTTCCCTTTCTTCTTACCATCATTACTCGATGGTGTAGCATCGACATGATCTCCAGAGGTCGATGGAAATGGTCAATCCAGGTTTTGAGACCATACCTCTAAGACTCTGGGAATGCCAGGACAGTCTCGGAGGAGATGGTAACCCTTACACATCTTGCAAGGGAATCTTACCTTACGTGGAGGAAAAAAAGGTTTTTTCAATAGGAGGTGCATTTGGGGTAACAATTGCACGGTAAGCTTCTTGCTTAGCTGAATTCTTCTTTTTCGTCTTCTTATTCTTCTTCTTAGCCTCCTAGTTACTAGATTTGAAACTTTCACTAGGAAAAGTAGAAGAGGAAGGTGAAGAAATAGGGGAAGAAGGCGAGGGGTTAAACTTAGAATCATCGTGACATGATTCGAATGAAGGAGATAGTGGGGCAGGAGTTGGGACATTGGATCACTGAGGTCAAAAATAACCAGACAGGTAAACCAATGGTTAACCTAGGGAGGGACAACGTTGCCATATAAGGAGCACCAACATTTCTAAAAGAAGAAAAAGGACTAGGATTCCCTTTCGACGGGAATCCTTGACTGGTGGAATCTGGAAACTGTTGGCTAGTTGAATTGTTTATGAATTAAACATTCAAGTGCCACATTAATTGTCGACCAGGGAAAGTCTTTTTATTTCAAAGGCACTGCGTACTGTATATACTTAAAGTCTAAAAGCATTGAAAGCTGTAGTATACGCAATCATTACAGGACTGGTTAAAGTGAAAACAGTTGATTAAAATTACAAATCTGAAAAGAAAAATAAACGATGCTCTGTTGGCAGAGGATCAGGACCCTATCCTCCGGATGGGGACGTTCAGCACCTGCCCCTGTAATCAGAATTACTGATGCACACAGCACTCTCATTCACCGGTGAGAAACAACTCAAAGAGCAATGAAACAGAGTACTAGTAAAGTAAAGAAAACCACAGGTAATGCTGTCAAATCCACACAGAGTACCGAAAAGAACTTACTGCACACTTATACAATCGACGGGAAAGTAAATGGGTGAATCTTGTGAGGAAGGTGGGCCCAGTCCTTCTCACAAGATCCCCCGAGAAGACGAAGACGGATTTAAGTGTTCAAAACAGTTGTATATTCATCTGCCAAAAAGATTAAATACAATGGAACTCAGACTTGCTGATGTTCTCAGAACCTTAGTTACAGACCGACCATTGACATCCCGTTTCATGTAGATGTCTCCTCTTTATAGAGGAGACATCTATTACAATAGAATGTTACACCTATTTAGTTAATCCATTGTGTCAAAAATAAGCAATTTAGAATGCTGTTACAACAATATGATAATGCATCTTTTTCTGGAGCTTTGGTTGTTACACGGCGGATAACTGATTGTCTTCTTGGGATTGTCATATCCTTTGCCATTTCCCCATGCTGTTCATGCTGACTGTATGCTTCTTCTCTAAATTTCCGCTTGATTATGCCACGTTACCATTCTTTAGATAGCTGCCATCTGTTGTCCGTGGCTGTTACGAAATAGCTCGCTTTAGGTAATTACTGTTGCTGGTGTTGCAGCAACTGCGCAGTTGCTGTTTCTGGTGTTGCAGCAACTGCGTAGTTGCTGTTCTTCGTGTTGCAGCAACTATTCATTATAACTCCTGCAAGCTTATGACAGTTGTTTGAAAATTTTAGTCAGTGTTTCCAAGGATAAGTAAAAAGATATTTACGAATATGAAATAAACAATTAAATATAGACTTGCGGAAGGTTACTTCATACCTTCGGGTTAATATGTCATTATGAAATAAAAGCTTTTGCTTATGACTGTAAAAAGGGTAAATATACGGCAAAAGATAAGGTCAAAAATTGGTCAATTGTGAGTCCCAACAGAAACGTTGCCATTGGAATTGACTCTAAAGAATTACTAAGGAAGATAACCTTTACTAGGAATATTTTGTGGGCAGTTAATTTTAAGACACTGAAACAAAACTTTTCCTTTTCATATTTTAAGAGTCAAGAAAGGGACGAAAGGTGACTCTATCGCTTTCGATTGGAAACGAGCTCGAAAGAACAAGTGCTCAAACAATCATTTAAATTTAATGAGTCAAAAAAGATCAAATGACTACTCTGGAACTCTAGGCAAAAGGATTACCAGGTAAGTGTGAATTGCAAAATACCTCCCGGCAAACCAAGAACTACGAGCAGGTAATCTCCCCAAATGTTGTGTTCGGTGTATCACGTTTGCAAGGTGGCCGACTCGGCTTCTTATGGATAACAAGATTGCAACCTAGTGGGGCCTCACATCATATATGTGACGATAAAGGAGCACAAGTTCGTACTAGCACTTATCAAATCACAAAAGAAGGAATCACCCAACCTTAGTGAAAACAACAACCACTAGGTTTGAAGATGTTGGAACACGTCTCTAGCCTAGATCTCTAGACATATGAGCATTAAGTTCCAATGCGTTTTTAGATTAATTCGATAAATTTTAGCAGTTTATCCTGAATTAGATCTCTGTTTCAAGGCCCTACCGAATGTATCTTCAAAAACTCCTAGAATGCAACTAAATGAGTAAAGAAACCATTCCTTTTCAATGAACAACTAACTAAAGAAAAATGAGAGGTTCATTTCAAAGCAATCAAAGCAACAAGCAAGCAAATGCAAGAATGGTACTTTTCATTATTTCACAAGAAAACCAATCAAGAGGAAATAGAAATTTTTCTATCCTTCACTAGCTTGCAAGCAATCCAATTAAGAAAATGAAAAATACATCCTTTGCTTTTCAACTTCTAAATGTCAAGAATTTACTAATGCAAAAGATTGTTCTCATTTCCTAATGCAAAATGAATGCGATATTTTGTTTTTCGAATAGATGACAAGCAACCAAATGCAAAGCTAAAAAAAATGGTAGTTTTAAGTCCTTTTTGAATGAATTCAATAAGTAAAGAGACACATTCCACTTAGAAACTAATCAAAGATTTAAAACAAAGAATATGTTTCTTTTTGCAAAAACTTGAAAGCTTTCTAACTGACCAGAAAGCAACGTGATCTATACCAAAGTGATGGAAGGAAACCAAACAAACAAGACTTGAAAGTTTTGATAACCAAATGTCACATACCAATCAGGAAGATGAAAGAACAATCAATAAGGAAAAGCCTCAAACAAATCAAGGGATCATTTCAAACACAGCTCAAAGGTCCAAATGAACAAGTAACCCAATAAAAAAGCTAATGCTTCAAGAAACCCTAAGGTGAATAGGTCACACAGTTCAAAAGAAAAAGTCTCAAGGGAATGAAACCAGGAGTCAAGTATTCTAGCAAACAACAATTTGACACACAACATATAGGCAAAAGACAAGCTCAGAAGGATAGGACACACTGGCCAATCAACAAATAGAACTTCAAAATTGAAACCTACAGGAATCTTCGCGAGCGTCAAACTAACAACATGCGCTGACAATGAAAAGTTGCACCCCCCTAATAGAAACTTTGCGACGTCATCGCAGAAGTACACCAGTCAACAACGTCGAGCCTATTTCAGAGCCCTTCGCGACTGTGAGGCAATTTAATCGTGCCAAATAGTAGAAGGCACAACTAATTAAAGAGAGTAGACGTGACCATCGTCGCAAATGTCATAAAATAAAAGGCAACTACCCCAAATCAAAGGAAAAAATTAAAATTCAGCTGAGGAAAGGCCAGACCTATCACTTATGATAGAGGGAAGACTACCAAGAGTAATCAAACAACCCACAATATGGAGAATTCTACCTAGACTATAAAGGAGACAATAAACAAGCAAAGCAAAATCAAATCAAGAGACAAAAGACATTGTTCCCCAGTATGGTCACCAACTTGTGATGCAGACAAGTTCCCTCTATGGACATAGGCAACCCCTCTAGCCCTAGAGTGGGTCTAGTCACAACAAGAACAATAGCAAAGCAATTTCCCTTAGATAGTTGATGTCATGAAGGCCTACCTTCAAATCCTCATTTGAAGAAGTTCCTGTTGTGTTGCTCCAGCTCTCATTCTAATCACTTTTGTACCTGAAACAACATACAGAGAACAACAACAAACATAATAAAATACAACAAAAATGATCTACTTAAAGGGTCAAGGAACTTAAAGCTATCAGTATGAAATTTTGACATAAGATATAGGAAATAAACCATTTATTTGAATTAATATGAATTGAAGTAAAACTTACAACCATGCCTTGATGTTGTAGGTCTCCTTGAAGGGTCATGTCATCATGTCTCCACAAGCATTCAATCATGAATTGTCTCCCAAGAGGATGAATAACTAGCTCTCCTATCTAAAAGGCAAAATTATGATGCTAGAACACTCATACAATCAAGCCAAATCCACACAAAACTATCCTAGGCTAAGTTACATAAGAGGCTACTGCCAAACTCTAAAAGCTACTCTCTCTAACTTCAACTTTAACTACTAACTGCCACCAGCAGATCTCAGTCATGAAGGAGAAAATTATAGGAGGAGGAGCCTCCATAAGATATGGGAGAAAGAGCTTATCCCTTTGGGTGGTTGCACAAAAGGTGGAACAACCATCCCAAAGGAGAGAACCGAGCTCAGTTGATCCAACAACCAACCCTAGGACCACCCATTAACAATTTGTTAAAACAAACTCGCCAAAAATAGCTTGTCGCAAGTGAAACACAGGGATAGAGCGATGACATCCTTAGGCTTAGTTCAATCTTGGCCATATTCACGGGTGGAATAACTAATGACCCAAAAACAGAGGTTAAAAAGGGTCTGCTCCAGGAGTAATGAACTGAGGTATTCTTCTTGATATAACAAGGAAGATATTGACACATATTTTGCAACATGACACAAAGCAGATGTCAATAACATAGACTGATAGTGTCCGAGATCAGGGAATGTGGGGTCGGTGACAAATCAATGTGTAACAAAGTGGTGGAAAACACTCCTCATTTGATGCTCATATTCTATTTTTTGGACAATATATTCCATCTTCTCAATGCTCCGAAAGAGATAATAAGGCAGGTTGAGCATCTTAACCCTTGTAAGATGCATGAGTAGCCGAATATGATAGATATACAGTCTGGAAAACCTTCCTTCACAAGTAAAGTATCTCATGATGATTTTCATCATGGGAACATATCTATCCAGGAGGTAAGAGAAAGGAAACAACCTCTTTCTATCATTTATGTATCTAGGTTTAATATAGGGCTCATAGTAATGCTCCTCCAAGTTTGTTTGCTTAAACCATTTATCCCCAACATTTGGGATTCCAGTGGCAGCTGATATGATGGCAGTGGATACAATGAAAGTGACACCAACAAGGGTTACCTGGTTGTTATGGAGATTGGAGATGAACAATCTACTCAACATCAGATGATATTGGACCTTTTTTACTTTCTCGTAGAATTCAAAACATCCTAGATATTTGAAAGATGTCATAGTCATGGGAGATGCCATGAGTTCATTAGTATTTCTTGGCTCAAATCTAAGGATTCTCCCTCCTTTGTTTGACTTCCTCCCCTTTCTTTCCTCTTCACTAGATCTTCTGTTTTCTTCTTCTGACATGGTGTCTTGATTTTAAAACCCTAGGGAGAAGAAATGGTAGTGGAATGTAGGTGTAGGAAGTTAGGAATGGTGTGAGGAAATTCAGGGAGATGAGGGAAGGCATTTCTAGTTTAAGGGAAGTAACATGGAGTGGGAATGTAAAGGGATTTGGGATAGGGAATTTTATTACAGGTTAGGGGTTTTGGGAGCCTAGGTAAATAGAACACCTAGGTCTTAGGGTTTTGGGAATAGAAGGCTTTGGGAGATAGTGAAATGATACGAGGATTGGGGAAGGGTTTAATAGGGGTATGGGAAAGGGATAGAAGTATTAGGGTGTGAAATTAGAGGCATGGGAATGAAACTAGGGTTTGCAGGTTTGAAGACTCGAAATTTCATTCAAGAGATTTAACCATGAAGTTGTGAGATGTGAAATGAAACGAGGGTATACTTTAAGGCTACTTACTGGAGGAAGAGAAAAACTGAACTGAAGCTTAAGAGGCAATGACACTTTGTTTTAGAGGCTGGAGAGCAACCGTGGTCAAATGCGCAACGCATAATAGAAACATGCCCTCCTGGTCAAATGCGCAATGGGACACTGAAACACACATCATAATACACAAATGCACAACGAAAACTTTGTTTTGCTGGTTTCATCTGTTAGACTTGAAAATTTCTCCTTTGTTGAGGTTGTTCAACCATGATAAGAGAAAATGAGGGGCAAATGGATGTCTTGAAGGTTTTAAATACTTGATAGCATTTGAATTTGTTGATTTAAAACCCATTTGCTAATGTTTTGAAAGTGCTTTTGAAACATTGCACTAATACACTTTTACCTTGTGCTTTTGCTTTGCAGATTGATCAATTATTAGAGTAGACACATTTTGTTTTGACATGTAATGTCCAGTTGGCATGTGGAACTAAGCTGGAAGCTTTGGGAAAAGTTACTTATTACATATAATGACATAAAATTACATAAATATAAAAAAATAGAAATACATCTCTGTTTTTGGAGTAAAATTACAATTTGGGATGAAACTCATACTTGAAATCAAAACTAGAAATTTGGAAAGGATCTTCACATGTTTGAAAATTCTCTTTAAATGAAAAAGGGATATTATTGGTGTTGACTCTCATACTTTTGCTAGCCTTGTGCAGTCAAAATGGTGCTTTATTGGACCTTGAAAAAATGAAACCTAGAGACCTAATGAAAACCTTGAGTGAGAAAACTTCATGGTGACTTGACTGACATAAAGACATGATGAAATAAACTTTCATAATTGATGTATGCTCAGTAAGACATGAAGGTGGGCCAACAAGTATAGATTTTTGAGGGAGAGTGAGGTTTTTTACTAGGGCTACCATCCATGAGTAAATTTTTGAATGAGGACCTAGGTGGAATGACAAAAATTTCAGAATGGGACCCTAATATGATATAAAAGAGGAGTTTTGATCCTTGATGGCTATATGAAAATATTGACTCTAACATCAGCCTTATTTGGGGATGGTAGCTCCTTGGAGGTGTCAAGAACACATAGACCAAGTGCCTAACTATGTGGGCCAATACGGTCAAAAAATCAAACTGAAATGCATGACTGAATTCTGACAACTCAAATAATACAAACTGACTCAAAACTGACTTACTTATCTGACGAATGAACTTTGAAAATGGCAGAAAATCAATGAAGCTCCATGGCCTTCACTTTGGGCTCGGAACTCCAGCGATTCTGTACTTCACACTTGCAGAAAATTAAACTGTTATGTACAATGAAATCGACCTATTTTAGAAAAGATAGTGCTTAAGGAGCCTACCATTGACTGGTCCTCCTAAGCATGGTTCTCCATTCATCTCATCCAACAAGAAATAATTTTGTGCTCGGAAAGCTGAAATTTGATAAGGGCCTTTCCACAAATTTTCGAATTTACCATGCTTACCCTTGTCTTCGTTTTTTGCATTCCAATGAAGCACCACATCTCCAATTTTGAAATCATCTTCCTTTGTTTTTTGGTCATAGATTTTCTCTATCCTATTATGGAACTTAGAGGTATTTTGAAATACCTCATCCCGTGTCTGTTGTAGGTGAATCATTCGATTGATCTGGCGTTGTATATCATTCTCTTCATTTCCTTCTTCTTGTAACAATTTCATGACTGGGACTAGATTTGATATCCAATCGAAAAATCTAATAGGAACAATGATGCTCACCTTGAAAAGTCTATTAACTTCTTTCTCTATGGATGGCAACAGTCTTGGGTTAATCTTTATTAGCTTTTGCTTGATCGGGCTTAATTGGGATGGTGTGCTGGATTATTTTCTTATCTTTCTTATGTGATTTACGCTGAAGCTCTCCTTATAACTATGACAAATCAAAGAAGTCTCAATTCTACAATACTCCTTCAAGTCTGCATAATCCCACACGAAAACATCAGAAAATTCAGACAATAAATCGATATATTTTTCTTTTACCTTGGGAGATAATAATTTGGATAGCTTGATCATTTTTGGTTTTTCTGCTATTCCCATGTTCACATCTTCGACACCTTTCTCTGTAGGAAACAAAGTAGGCTTACTTGCTACATAATCTCGATCAAACAAATCTTCCAAAGGTATAAGACCTTTCAAAATATTGTTATCCTTCAACTGTAGTATATCAACTTGATCTGCCTCGATGATTTGATCATCTTTGTCGTAAACTTCATCCATAGAACAATTTTCAAACTCTCCTTCACTCTGAATAAAGTTATTCACTTGTTTGTCATCCCAGAATACTTGCCAATATCGCAAGTTGTCAGGAATAGAGGGCCAATGCTTTACATGAATCTCAAATTTCTTCTTTGAAAAAATGGGGATTTTGTAATTGCCTGTAGTTGTAGCTAATGAATCCGCCATAATATTTTGATTCCTTGGTACAATTGAAAGAGTATATTCAGGAAAAATCCTCAAAATATCTAAAACAACATTTCTATATTGTCTCATTCGCGAATGCTGAGCTTGATATTCACCTTAAACTTGCTTGATCATAAGTTTTGAATCACCATACACAAAAAAAAATTGTGCACCCAATCTTTTCAAGAACTTTAAACCTATGATCAACGCTTTGTACTCCGCCTCATTTTTAGTGCAATCAAAAGCTAACTTGTATGAGCATAATATAACATTCTGAGTGATCCGTATTTAAACAGGAACACAAAAAATTACAGTGATAACCATATATACAAAGATGCAATGGAAATAATACTTCATTTCATTAATGGAAAATACTGAAATATGCTTACAACCAGAAATGGAAATAAACCAGCTAGGGCGATGGTAGCTT
>APFE030468636.1:46561-109560 GCA_000404065.3 Pinus taeda
GTACCCAACCTCTTGGATGAGACCTTGCTACGGGAGCCCCGATGTGGAGTAGCAGGAACTGACTGATTGGGTAGAGATAGATGTGGATGGAGCGGCAGAGAGAGCGACAGTGCGGGGAATCCCATGACAGCGCATAGCTAGCAGGCTGCAGCAATGCGAGAGGCACAAGTGTTTTGCACAGTGCTAGGTGGCACAGAGAGGTGTGCAATGGTGCGAGATGCATGAAGATGTTGCATTAGCGCAGATGTCAGAGAGGGAGCACTTTTCAGCAGCATGTAGAGCTTCAGCATCAGAGTATGTTTCTAGCCCAACAGGGAGGTCAGTTGGGAGGTGCAGTGCGGATGCAATGCCGGGAGATAGAACCAGCAGCAGCACGGATGCAGTCATAGATCAAGGTGACAGAGGCTAGAGTAGTCAGATACTGAAGAGCACAGAGATGCAGAGTTTTCAGTCGATAGAGGCAATAGCAATCAGAGACTTTGATGATAGAGCAAGTGGACCAGCCAGATGTATTGCATGTAGAACATTCTAGAGTTACAAGATTGGGTTTGAGAGGAAGCTTTTCTTGTTGAGAGGGAGTGTTGAAAAGTGTGCAACAAGAAATGATTGTTGAAGATGCAACAAGATGATGGAGCTTAGTGAAAAGAGTCACCTTCACTAAGTGGGCCCGCAGGCTATTTTTGGCGCAAGTCTATTTTTAGACTATGTCTATTTTTAGACATATGGATCATGTCTATGGATTGCAGGTTGTTGTTTATGGATAATTGATTAAGTTGGGAAAAATAGATGGACTTCTATTTTTAGATCATAGCGGAGTGACTGCTCAGTCTAAATATAGAACAGTCAAATATTATTAGCTCATAATAATATTTAGACTATAAACTTTGTCTTATTCTCTTGGAGCACTTCAGGATGAGCTACGGATGTGGTACATGCAGATCCCAGAAGGAAATACGTGGTTACCAATGGGATGACTAATATTTGCATGCAGGACTTCAGTTAGAACTCAAGTGAGTTGAGTTTAGTGGACTGGAGGTGCAGTTGATGGAGTTGTGTTCAGTTTAGCTTTGTTAAACTGGTTGTATTTAGTCTAACTGGCAAATAGACTAGAGATGAGTTGGGTGAATCAGTTATTAATTAATTCACAAGTTATTAACTCATAATAAAACTATAGAATACATCAGTTAACTTAGTTGCATGTCAGTGCATGTTCAGTTCAACAGGGACAGGTGTTAGAGAATTAGATTGCTATCAGTTGTGACTATAGTTGTGCATCAGATCTTGCACAATCAAGGGATTGAGTATGCCAATGAGTTTACCCACATATTTTCCCACATTGTAGCTTGTGCTCACATGATTTTACCAAGCAAATACGTGGTTGCCTTGGAATTATCATCAGTTCTTGAGCAGGTATTGAGCAGCGGAGGCAGGCAAGCAGCGAAGGAGATTTGAGCCAGTGATTGATTCAGATCTGAGCTGTATTGTGTGTAACAGAGGTGGAGATACTTATGAGAAGTATTATGCTGTGTAATGTTACATGACTCAATCATTAATATACAGATAGTTGGGGTTTTTAGCGAGATGCTTTCCCCGGGATACATACTGTGTTAATGTGTGGATGCTCTTGATGTTTTATTGTTATTGATGCTGCTATATTGATGATCAATGTAGAGGAGCTTATGTATTGTGTATGTTTTCCGCAATAGTACATGATCAGGATAATCTCCATTGAATATGTGTTAAATTATTCAAAATTTCTACAGGTTGTACAATGGGAAAGCCGTTATTGTAGTGTTTGGGTCTCCAGGCAAATCAGGGCAGCAAGCTAACAGTAAAGAAAAAACAAAGAATTCAATAATAGAGATGAAAACAACAAGAACAACATGGACAAAAAGGGGTGAAGACTCAAATTTGAGTCTTATGTGCCAAATTGCGTAGCAGTCAAATCCTACCCAGGTCTACCTAAGTTTAGTTTGTTGGAATTGTAGAGGTTACCCTTGGAGGAGGGGACCTGGGTTAGGGCCTATTGCGGAAGGTAGAGACATAATTTGTCTCATGGAAACTCATAAGCATGATGGTTGTAAAACTCCTGTGTTTGATGATTATTTGAAGTTGGCAGTTTGGAACAAGGTAGCAGAAAATGGCAAAGGCTATGGGAGAATACTAGTTTTAGTGAAAGAAAAAGAAGGCTATCACATTTAGTTAGTTAAATAAGATGCCTATAAACAATATTTATGGTTCAAAATATTAGAGAATGAGAATCACATAAGAATTGCAGCATGCTATTTTTCCCCTCAAGTCTCAAAGACTTACAAAAATAAGGGGCTTGACAGCAAGGATCCATATGCAGCTTTAAAACAAGATATTGTCGTGTACTCTCAGTAGGGAGAAGTTCTTTTCGTGGGAGATTTCAACGCTAGAACAACAAATAATCAAGCTAGCATCCTTTGTTGCAAAGAGGATAACAATCCTATTTGACTCACTGAAGAGGATAATCCCCAATGGGTGAGGTGTTCAGAAGATGACAAAGTTAACAATCATTTTGGAGATGAGTTGCTTACATTGTGTGGGGCTTTCAACCTAATTATTTGCAATGGTATAGATAGATGGAAAAGGTATGGGAACTTCACTTGCAACACATACAATGGGGCAAGTGTCGTTGAATATGTGATGTGTTCACAAAGCTTAATAGAAAAGATAGATGAAGTTAGTATTGGAGAGCATATTTGAGACTTAAAATCAGATCATAACCCAATTTTTATAAGGTTATCATGGTTAGAAGAAAGGCAACATAAGATGAAAACCTAATGCTCTCGACAATCACTATAAAGGGGCAAAATTCTTCTAACACAAGAAAATGGTACTATCTTTAAGACAATGTTAGAGAGATTAATTCAGAAAGAAAAAACTAGTTTCAAATGCTTCAGCAGCCACGAGTTAACAAATATAATCCAAAGTGCACTTGAGAAGTGCAAAAGAGCAAAAAATAGGAAATCAGAATCAAATTTCTTTCCTATAAATGCTTGGTTTGATGAGGAATGCAAAATGGCATGAAGAACCTTGAAAAAGGTAGGAAAAGAGAAGAGGAATGTAAAATTATATAACAAGATACTAAAAAGGAAAAAAGATGAGTTCATGCGAACAAGGAGAGAAGAGTTAATATATTTAAGCAAGAATAATCCAAAGCTTTTCTGGCAGGTATTGCAACCAAGGAAGAAGCAAATTGAAAATAATATTACAACTAATCAATCCTTTGATTACGCAAGGCAACTCTATGAGAAAGAATCTGAGGCAGAGTCCCCTCTAAGATCAACACAAATTCAAAGCTCTTCACATTGCAGGAGGTGGAGAATGGAATTAAGAAGCTGAAAACAGGAAAGGAAAAGGACTTGGTTGAACTTCAAGCAAAGTTTCTAAAATGGGGAATGAATGCTCTTGCACCGCACATCATGAAAATATTCAACAACATCATTCAGCAAGGATTCCCAAGAGATTGGACAACTAGCCTAGCAATACCCCTTTTTAAAAGTGGAGACATTAATAATCCATCCAGCTATAGAACAATTATGATCAATCCTTTGTTTTCAAAACTTTTTGACAACATGGTAGAAGAAAAAATTAGTAGGTGGGCAGAAGTAAAAGAAAAGAGGGCAAGAGGACAAGCGGGTTTTAGGCCGAAGCATTCTACAATGGATCATGGCATCACATTGAGACACATTGTTGAAAAGGTTTGGGAGGACAAAGAAGAAGTATTTTTCTGATTTGTTGACTTCAAAAAATCATTTGACATAGTCCCTAGGGATAAGTTGTGGCGTAGAATGGAAGAACTTGAAATTATTGTGCATTATAGAGCCACTGTCCATAGACTTTATGAAGAAGTGAAAGTCAAAATTAGAACCTTAGCATCTATTTCAGAAAGCTTTAGAAGTGACATTGGAGTCAAGCAAGGTTGCCCTCTATCCCCCACTCTTTTTGGTTTATATATTGATAAATTGGAAGAGTGGCTAAATCTGCAAGGTGGAGATAGTGTTCGGTTGGGGGAGTTTGTGATAAAGCTTCTTTTATATGTTGATGATATTATATTGATTTCTAAATTGGCCCATGGATTGAAAATGCACTTATATGCCCTTGAGCATTTTTGTAGAGCAGTGGGGATGCAAGTCAATGCTAGCAAGACCAAAATAATGATTTTTTCTAATAAAAGGAAGCATAGCCAACATACTTTCTTCTTTGAAGACAACATTCTTGAAGAAGTAAAGGAGTACAAGTACGTTGGGATTGATTTCAACAACAAACTCAATTGGGAGGACTGCAGAGAGAAGATAATTTTAGGAAGGTGGAAAGCATTAGATGCTCTTCAAAACAGATGTAGAGAGGCAGAGTTATGGGATTGGAAAATGATTAAAGTGCTTTTTGGACTCCTAGTTTGTCTAGTGATGCTATATGGGTGTGAATTGTGGGTTAGCAACACTCCCGTCTCAAAGTGGAAACAAATTGAGAAAATCCAAAAACGATTGATCATGAGCAAGTTCGAAATAAAAATTTTGGTACCTTATGAGATAATGTTGAATGAAACAGGAGCAATTTCCATTGAAGCAATTGCTATGGTGCAGCTCATAAGATACCTAAAAATAATTGAACAAATGAGAGTAGATAGATGGCCTAATGTTATCTTCAATGAAGGCATCAGTGAAAGAAAGAAAACATGGATGAAGAAAAACTACACATGGATGCAAAAATGGGATATCTACCTCAATGCCTATCCCACAAATAGCAAGGAGCTAAAGGATTTTGTTATGGAGAAGTTTCTTAGAAAGGTATGGGGAAAAGAGTTGGGTAGAAAGAAGAAATATTACATTGAGGAATTCAACCCTACGTGTGATTTACAACAAAAAGAGTCATTGGAGTTAGCATTTCATGGAGGGAAAAGGTTCTTATTTCCCAATTAAGGACCAACTCACATCAACTTTGGTGTGAAACAAGAAAGTGGAAAAGGCCTAAAGAATCTTGGGAAGAAAGGGTGTGCACATTTTGCACGTCTGGGCCTATGGAATTGGGAAAACATTTCATTTTGGAATGTGATGCATTCAAAGACATAAGAGAAAGTTATGAGAACATGTTAGCATCAGTTTCTTGGCATTGTATTTTTCACGAGGAGATTGTTGGAAGGTTGGGTCAGCTCATCATCAATTTGAACCGAAAAAGGACTGAATTGCAAAGAGCGAAAAACAGGGAACTAATGGTCTCATAGACTTTTTTTAGTCTCGTGGACCTTAAAATATCATTTCATTTCATTTCAAAGCTATATAAAGGTATAAGATTTCACCTTCATGGGTATGAGATACAATGATTATTATTGAACGAGGCATTCTTTTGAAATCCATTTGGACCTATGGAGAAGGAATTTAATAGGCCTACAAACTTGAACAATTTCTAGAAGGGTTTTGACATTGGTCAAGTTTTCTGGGATATTTTGTCTTTTGTGGGCTTCACTAGTTTTTCTTTGTAGGAGTTCAAGGGAATTCGTTGGGTTTATCTAGCCTCTTCCTTTGTAGGATTCGATCCTCTCAAAGATTCTATAATTCATAGACCAACGAAATCTATGAACAATGAAGGATTGATGTAACATTTGTTTATTCCCTGGATACATTGGTTTGTTTGCATGAAGAAAGTTTTTTTTTGGGCTAAGTTTTGGCTTTGTAAATTTGTTGTATTTAAAGGGATTTGGGAATGTATCTATGCTCCAAACTCTTAAACCTATCTTAAAGAAATGAAACATCATCCATTGAAGCAATCATCTTTTGATCTGAAAGAAAACGCGTTGAAGGAACTTTTCACTAGTGAAATTGAAGTCTTAATCCCCTAATTCGACTAGTGATATCTCTTTGTTTGAAAAGGAGTCGTATCATGGCCTAATTAGCTGTAAAACTATTCTGGACAGCGAAGAAGTTTGGATAATTGACCCGTGGTATTGCAATTTCAGTGATCCATATTTCTCAACAATGTGGCTCATATTTGGTGGCAACCCACACAACAATAACTATCTGTGTGATGCGAAAAAATGATCCTTGTTTTGATGCAAGAATATAATCTCGATAGATCTCAGTATTGAAGCGAAAAAACCCTTTTCTTTGAGCTATGAAGACTGTGATGAGAGGAGAAAACATTCTCTAAGATCCACTCTGTTACGTGAAAAACCTTGATTTCAGTAATAATGCAAGAGGGCTAATTGATGTAATGTGTTACAAAAGTACCTTGAGAGAAACCAAAATACTTCTAAAGTAGTTGGTATTCCATCCTAAAAAGAAAGCATATTCTGATAACACTTGCTTTTATACTTTGTGTCAGGTCCACGTGGAGGAAGATGTTAGAGATAATGGAGAATATCTTAGAATAGTGAGTTGGTTCACAAGACCTTAGGATAGGAATTAGTTTCTATTTTTTAGGTTATGGTTCTAATTTCCCTAATTCTGTGATTATTATATATTATGTAACTTACATGAGTGATGGAGAGCGTTCTGCAGAGCCAAACTCTCCTGATTCAGACTCTCTTTCGTAGAGCTGGCCAGTGGGTTTCATTTCATTTAATATACAACATTGCATTTTTATCATGGTATCAGAATGATAGGGTTGAGAAAACCTGTTCACCGAGTAAGGAACTTGCCAGTTGCGCCTAATGCAGAATCGTCACAAGTCTTTGAGGAAAAACCATGACAATCACACTATGACACTTCTGTGCATTTTCATTTTTTCATTTTGTGGATCGTCGCAGATATCACATGTACATCTGCGATGATCGTCGCAACCCCGTGGTGGATAAGCGAGACGATCGTGGTGAGAGAAGCCAAGAGAAGGCTGCGAGGTTGGGAAACAACAAACAGCATCACAACAAAAAGAGGGGCTGCATTTTTGGCAGTGGATGACAAGAGAAGGCTGCATGGAGGATGAGGTTTGCCGAGAAGAAGACCAGAAGGAGGTCGTTGAAAACAACATTGGAGATCAGCGATCTCTGTCTTTGACACAGATCTGGGGTAAATCAAACATTTTTTTTACCTGTCAAAATTGTTTTAATCGCCAAGATGCATAATCAGATGTTTGAAGCATGCTTGAATGAGCATAACAAGCTCGATGGCTCCAATTATGTGAATTGGAAATTCAAGATGCAGACTCTGCTAGAAGTGCAGAGTGCTTGGACGATTGCAAATGGGGATGAACAGGAGCCATTAGCTAGATCCACAACAGTCCCAGATTGGGAGAAGCATGAGGGTAAAGCAAGGACGCTGCTGAAGATGTCAGTGAAAGACTGCATCATACCACATATCAGAGAATGTAAATCAACAAGTGAAATTTGGGGAATTTTGAAGATCTATATGAGATCAGGAATACAAATCGTCTTCTGTTTCTAAAGAGCAAGATCTTATTCCTGAAGATGGAGGAGAATGAAACAGTTGTTGCCTTCATAGAAAGGATCAAAGATCTAAAGAACAAATTGACAGACATTGGTCATACAGTTGATGATATAGATCTTGTAACAGTTACCATGAATGGTGTGACCGATGACTACCAAATGTTCATCACTGGGATAAATGCGAGAGATAAAATCCCAAAGTTTGAAGAACTGATAGGAATACTGATGCAAGAAGAAGAAAGAATATTGACTCTGAAGCCCCAGAGTGTCGATCTTACATTGATGGCGAAAAAGAACTTCTACAAAGGAAAAGGAAATCTGCAACAACAAAATGGACGAAGCTCACAGAAAAGACCAAATATAACCCAAGGTATGAATTTGAATAAAATCAACTATGTAATTAAGTGTTTTTATTGTGGAAAACTGGGTCATATAGCTAGAGAGTGCAGGAAGAATAAATATCATGAAGAACAGCAGAAGCAGAAAAGACATGTAGGTCATCTCATGAATGATAATCATGAGTGAAATTTCAGATTGTTCATGGCAGATCGTGATGATAATGTTGACGTAGACATTTGGTATGTAGATTCGGGAGCATCGACACATATGACAGGGAACAAGCAATGGTTTTAATATTTTAAAGAAATCAACGACGAAGCACAAATCTACCTAAGTGATGATAGAAGTCATCAGATCAAAGGATGTGGGAAACTTTCTGTCATTTTACCTAATGGTAATATAAGACAAATTTATAATGTTATGTATGTGCCCAGTATAACAAAGAACTTGATTTTTGTATCCATGATTACAGATCAAGATCTTAAAGTTGATTTTTTAAAATCTAATTGCTATATTAAAGATCTGCTAGATGGCATGAAGACAATTGCTATAGGAATTCGAACAGGAGGTCTATACAAATTGGATGTAAGACCAGCACCAGTTCGAGATTTAATAGCAGTGGGTTTGACTACAGAAGAGTTGTGGCATCAATGATTTGGTCATATCAACTACAATGATTTGTTGTTACTTCAGAAAAAAGAAATGGTAAGAGATCTTCCTATGTTAAAACAAATGCATAATGATTGTGATGCCTGTACATTAGGAAAGATGCATAGAGAAGAATTCCCTATTTGAATGGAGAAGAAACAGAGAGATATACTTGAATTAGTGCACATAGATCTTTGTGGACTCATGCAAACCAAGTCATTAGGAGGTGCACTATATTTTTTACTATTTATTGATGACTGCACAAATTTTTCTTGGGTATATTTATTGAGTAAGAAAAATCACACATTTGAATACTTTAAGCAGTTCAGGAATATGGTTTAAAAGCAAACAGGGAAGCAGATAAAAATTCTCTGCTCTGATCAAGGGGGAGAATACAGAAAGGATGAGCTTATCAAGTATTGTAAATATCATGGAATATTACAACAAATTATAGTACCCCATACTCCTCAGCAGAATGGAGTAACAGAAAGAAGGAACAGAACACTAGTGGAATGTGCTAGAAGCATGTTAAAAGGTAAGAATATGTCGAATGGTTTTTGGGCTGAAGCATTGAATACCGCAGTTTACTTAAAAAATAGGAGTCATATAAAGAGTCTTGAGTTTAAAACTCCTTATGAAGCACTATATGGATTTAAGCCTGCAGTAAAACATTTAAGAGTATTTGGGTCTAAAGAATTTTCCCATATTCCAAAGGATGACAAAAGAAAACTAGATTCAAAAGCCATCAGATGTACCTTTATAGGGTATTGTTCACAATATAAAGCCTATATATTATTTAATCCCTCTACTCACAAAATTTTTGTTAGTAGAGATGTCATATTCCATGAACAGGATCGTGAAGAATCCGATAAGCATAATGAGGAATGGGATATTCTGTACTTGGTGGAAGAAGAAAGTGAAGAAACATGAAATAATCAGGATCAACAATAGGAAAAGGCAGAAGATGAACAACAACAACAAATACAACAACAACAACAACAATAGATACAACAGTAGAAACAACAACGGGAAGAAAAAGAGAATGATGATCAGACAAGTTTGAGGCAACCCCACCCCTTAGGAGATCAGGTAGGAAAGCTCAATTGCGTACAAGATATAGGGAAGATGCTTTTATAACTAGTATGATGAATATTTTTGAACCTTCTAGTTATAAGGAAGCAAATGAATGTAGCGAATGGAAAACAATTATGGAACAGGAATATGAATCTATAATAAAAAAAAAACTCTTGGGAACTGGTTGAACTTCCTAGAGGGAAACGAAGCATAGGTTGTAAATGGCTGTATAAACCAAAGATTAATGCAGATGGAACTATAGATAAATTAAAAGATAGATTAGTAGCAAAGGGGTATTCACAAAAATAAGGCATTAACTATGAAGAAACCTTTGCCCCTGTAGCTAAACTTAATACCATCAGAATGTTGATTGCTTTAGCTACTAAGAAACATAGGATGATTCACCAACTAGATGTAAAATCTGCATTTTTAAATGGAGAATTAAAAGAAGAGATTTATTTAGAGCAACTTGAAGGGTTTATCCATAAAGGGAAAGAACATTTAGTCTGTAGGTTAAAGAAAGAACTTTATGGACTAAAGCAAGCACCCAAGTCTTGGTATGAAAATATTGATTCATTTTTTTCTACAATTTGGCTACAACAAAAGCAAAAATGACCCTAATCTTTACACCATGCAAGATAATCTAGGTCACATAGTGATGATTTCTCTGTATGTAAACGATTTGATCATTACAGGTGATGCTACAGATCTGATCAAAGAAATCAAGCAACAGATGTCATAGGTATTCAAAATGAAACACCTTAGTGAATTAAGATACTCTTTGGTTCTTGAAATCTGGAGAGATTTAGGAAAAAAAAATTTGTCCTAGGGAAAATATGTCAAAGAACTATTAGAAAGATTTAGGATGGATCAATGTAAGCTTGCAACAGTACCATTACAGCAGAACATCAAATTGCAAAGTGAGGATGGCTCTAAAGTGGCAGATGTGACACTTTACAGACAACTGGTTGGGAGCCTAATCTACCTGACCACTACTAGACCAAATTTGGCTTATGTAGTCAGTGTGCTAAGTCAATATATGTCTAAGCCACTTGAAAGTCATTGGAATGCAACGAAAAGTGTTTTGAGGTATCTACAAGGTACTATAAATTATGGTATTATTTATACTGATTCCTCTTATGTTAGATCGACGAGATTTACAGATTCACACTGGGATGGAAATGTAGAAGATCACAGATCCATAACAGGATATCCATTCAGCATTGGATCCGGGGTGATTACATGGAGCAGCAAGAAACATAACACAATTTCCTTGTCCTCAGCGGAAGCAGAGTATCAAGCTATGTGTGCATCAACATGTGAGGCAGTTTGGTTGCGGAGACTTCTCCAAGATGTTGGGGAAGAACAAAAAGAGGCAACAACGATCAAGTGCGAGAATCAGAGTTCAATCAAACTTGCAAATAATTTGGTGTTTCATAAAAACATTAAACACATTGATACACAGTGTAATGAATAAAATTAGGTCATTAGGAAGACCAAACCTAGTTACAATTTTCAACAGGATTCACTTCCTAGGAATCTGAAGCATGTAGCTTCTATCAATTGGTGATCATAGGAGTAGCCATAGGCTTGCAACCCTCCATATGGAATGTCCTCAGAATATCACTTGCATAATTGCCTTGACCAATGAAGATATGCCCATCCTCCTGCCAAACCTCCAACCCCAAAAAATAATGCATTAGTCCCATATTAGTCATGTCAAACTCTAAAGTAGGATCTCTCTTGCAGTGTTGGATGAGTCTGTCCTCTCCTGTAATAAACAAGTCATCCATATACAGAACCAAAATGAGTGGATTGTCACCAACCATAATGAAATATAGGTTCATATCTGCATCACTCTTATGGAAACCCATCGACCGCAAGTAGGAATCTATCCTCCCGTACCATGCCCTCAGCGCCTGCTTCATTCCTTATAAGGCTTTATTAAGCCTACACACATCAGACTCCCTCAAGGCCTGGTGGCTTCTTAATGTACACCTCCTCCTATATAACTTCATTGAGAAAGACATTCTTCACATCCATATGGTGAATCCTCCAACCCATCTCAGTTGTTATATATATCACTTCTCTAATGGAAGTATAACAAGCAGTTGGTGTGAAGGTCTCATAGTCAACTTCCTCTACCTTTGCGAATCCCCGTGCAACAAAACGAGCTTTGAAATTCTCAACGCTTCCATCTGCAACAATTTTAATCTTGTAGAGCCACCTGGAAGTCACCATACACTTCCCCTCAGATCTGAACACCACCTCCCACACATCATTCTTCATGATGGAGGCATAATGCTCCACCATGACATCCCTCCAGATCTTCTGACTGGTGGCCCCCTCATAGCTAACTGGCTTTATCTCCACAACATTTTCCACATAACCACCCGAAATCATTAGTGGTCTTCTCTCCCTCACTGACCACTTGGGTTTACCCACTACCTCCTAGGCTTACTTCGGGGTCTCACGAAGCCATCTTAGCAGCCTTCTCTATTGGTATGGGAAAATACTCAACTAGAGCCTCTCCTCCTAATGAGGAAGGCCCTCCCGTGGTCTATGGTTAACCTGGATTGTGAATTCCTACGCTTTGTGATACTGAAATTTGTGAACATAGCACCCCTAAAATAGGTGATCCTATTTACCTTGCTATACCACATGAAGATATTGATACATGTGGTGTGGCTCCCTGCTGAGGAACTTGTTGCTCTACCTGATAAACTTCCTGAGACCTCCTCAAGGCCCTCTATTAATTTTTGGCAGCTGAAGGATAAAATTCCCTTGTTTGGGTAGTCTTCCTCATCAAGAAAGACCCCTCCTAGCCATTGGAAGAATGTAATATGGTTAAGGAAAAACATATTTTAATATGGAGACCCACATGTGCACAAAAAGGACAGGTTGGCGCAAAAGGAAATTTGACACCTTTATATGCCTATAAATACAATTCAAGTGACCCTCATTTGTAGATCATCAATTATTCTTCTTTCTTTGTTTTTGGCTCACACAGGTCTGAGGTTGGTTTGTGGAAGTTGGTTCACATAGGTCTGAGATTACAGGGTCCGAAGCTCACACGCGTGTTTAGGGTTTTTGGTTCTCAGTCACAGGGATGATACTAGATATTTTTGGTCGCAACTACATGTACATAGGCTCATGCATGAGATTGGAAAGTTTCAACCACACACACGTATCGTTCTCTCCGTGTGGTTCGAAACTAGGGTTTGACTTTTATAGTTGATCAAAAAGTTTAACAGTTAATTGCAGACTTCTGAATCAAGGTTTTGATTATCAACATTGTTGGGTTCATCTCTTGAATGTTGTTTAGTTGATTTTGATGGATAGTTTTGTGGTTGAGGATATGAATCATTGTACTCTCTCTTTGTTGAACATTGTATGGCAATATAATAAGAAGAATTTGAAAGGGTTTCCCCGTAGTGGGTTTTTCCTTGGTCTCCAACCAATCTCGGTGTCTTTACGTATGAATTATTTTATTCTATTGTTCCTTTATGTTCTACTACATTGATGATGATATTTTTCTTTCTATATAATTGCATATGCTACTGAATAATGTTGTAAAATTGAATATTATTATGATGTTGTGGGGTGAATTCTATACATGAATGATGAAATGCAATTG
This sequence comes from Pinus taeda, assembly GCA_000404065.3. Taxonomy (NCBI): domain Eukaryota; kingdom Viridiplantae; phylum Streptophyta; class Pinopsida; order Pinales; family Pinaceae; genus Pinus; species Pinus taeda. Next base: position 59,668 of record APFE030468636.1, read on the forward strand.
CCTTAAGCAAAGAACAATATAGCCCTAAGAAAATTTAACATGGTACCAGAGCTGGGCTGAAGAAAAGTCATTGAGATCACCCCTATAAAGACACCATTGATGGGAGTAAGAGAAAATGGAGGAGACCTAAAATAATCCTAGTCTTTGAAGGAAACCCTAGGAAATTTGATTATTAGGGTACGATGGATATCATGAGGTTAGGGTTTGGAAGAAACCTTGGAATATGATAGAGACTTGAGTTTTATACTCTAGAAACCCTAGCATGATCAATGAGGAGTTGTTCTAGCACTTGCGATAGATTCAGAATAACCCTAGTTGGGCTAGTCTCAATTAAGCCTTGGTTATTGATGAAGTCAATGGATGTATTGAAGGTAACATTGTTATATGGATAATGGATGGTAATGACTCTTGAAGGTTGGTTCAAGAGGGATATGGTCACCTCTCGTTGAAAATAAATAACCTTTAGATTTATGTTACTTCTTTATGACTATCCTTTGTTTAGATTTATTTATTTGATTATTGTTCATAATTCCTTCATGAATATTTGAGTATGTGAATACTTCTAACCTCCAGATGAGATATGAAGTAGATCCTTCTTGAGGATAATCTAAGGTGTAGGAAAAGGGAGCTAGTGTTGGAAAAGGAAAGAGGCACCTGATGAAAAGTTGATAAAGTGCTTCAATTGCCAATGTCAAATAAAAAATACAAGATTACAAAGGTACATGAATGCTACAAGGTATGTGTAGGCTGCAATATTGAATGACAAAGTAAGTCTTAAGGTATGATGAGAATATCACCTTCATAAATGACTCATATATGCATATGAAAGTAAGTTTGATTTATGGTACATGTGATGTGTTGGTGCACTTGGTATTGGGCAAATATCTCACATTTTATTTGACATTGTACATTTCCTGATTTTATAATGCTAACTAGAAACATTGATTTTTGATATATGGAAACTTGATACTATTGCTAATGCTTGTGATAAGCATGATGAAAGTATAACAATAAGATTGATACTCTTGTTGATCTCGGTAAGGTTTTGTTAAGCTTAGTAAATATGTCAAGTGGTAAAATTGGATGCCTTGACTTGATGTTGTGATTATAATCCTTGAAGCATGAAGATACACTTATATGACACTAACCCTTGATGAATGTTTGATGACACGTTCATATGTGATGATGAAGCAATTGATGATAACTTGTTAGGATATATGTCTGAGAACCTGATATAATTTGTGATCTAACAATTTTTCTATAACATGACAATATTATGATAGACAGGTCGATGTCGTGAATGATGATGATTGAAGAGGATTCTCATTAAGAGGGAGAAAGTATTCATGAGATTTTAACACCTAGTATTATTGAAAAGAAGACACTTGATTGTTAAAGGAAGGACTATGGACATGAATAACCATGATGTTGTTGAAAACGTTTCGGAAAGTTCTGATTTGTGAAAAGAAATATTCTCCTAGTCCAAGCCCCAACCATTGCAAGAAAGGCTTAAGGGTGCAGTTGAGCCTGTAGAAAATAAAAACTAAAATCTTATGCACAAGACCAGGAGCGCACCAAGAGTATGATTGACCTACAAATATGAAGCAGATGATGGATAGTTCTATTAGCAGGGAATTTTTTAAGATCTACATAATGTTTGACTTATTATAGAGATTGTGAAATTCTTGGCTAATATTGTGATTGCAGGGGACTAAAATATGCATATCAACATGTTATTTGTTATGATTTGACCATTAGAGCTAGTATGAAAAAAAAGGATTGTTCCTTAGTATGCAGTGATTTTTATTCTGGTTATTTCATGAATCTCACAATGAATATTTGACTTGTCCTTAGTGTATATGATCATGTGGATGACTTGATGGAGTTTGGTATTGCTTGGTAAATGATAGTTGTTGACATGACAATAGATAAGTGCCATGTTTGTAGAAAGCATTATATGGTTTGAAGTAAGCTCCCCGAGCCTGGCATGTCCACATTGTCAGTTACCGAGGTTGAGTACATTGTTACTAGCATGGCTAGTTGTGGCACAACTTGGTTAAGGAAGCTCTTTGGAGAGCAGTTTGATAATGTTCTTGATATGACAGTGATATATTGTGATAACGAGTGGGATTCAATTGTTAGAGAATCCTATATATAGCTAGGACATAGTCCTCTTTATAGACTGAGATGATGCTACTATATGAGACAAGCTTATGCTTGTGGTTGCTGCCTCTGTGAGAGGGAGGATGAATAAGGTATCCCTTTTGTCACATATATTTGTTTTAACATAATATTTGATTTGATGTCATGCATGAACAGGAAAACAAAGGATTGCTGCTCTTGGTTATGTATGAGGTTGTGTGATTAAACACTTCAGTGAGTTGGTTGAGTCAGTACTGAATATGAGCACATTGATATGTTTTTGATATTCATCGAGAGCAACATGGATTGATGGATGTGACCCTCTTGGGTGAGGGTTCGAGTTGATCGAGGAAATTGAGTCAGCTCTTCCCCCTGTCTGAGCTTCCAAGGTGAGGAATTGTCATGTAGGGCTCCTAGGGTTGAGGGATCTTTGGACAATAGGGTATCACCCCTATCTGTCACCCACAGGGTGGAAGATGTTGCTTCCCTATCTTGGTCTAGCAGAGTATACCCCAATTGGCATTATTCTTTCCCACCCATTTGGCCAATGGGCGCTAGCTGCTTGAGTTAGACGCGATCCTTACCACTTATGATAAGTGGCATCCCGCTCAAGCTGGAGATGCAGGTGTTCTACCACTAAATCTTAAGGGTCAAGTTGGGAAGATCATCAGATAATAGGATAGGCACGATCCTTACCATTTATGGTAAGTGGTATCCCTCCTATTATTACAAGGTAGTGGGATAGGCACGATTCTTACCTCCTAAGGTAAGTGGCATCCCTCCTATTGTCATGGTTTCTCGGGTTGTAGCATTGGCACCCCACTGAAAAAGTTTCCTGAGTTGTAGCATTGGCTCCCCGTTGGCAGAGATTCCCGGGTAGCAACATTGGATTCCTACTGGCAGCGATTTTGGGTGGTAGAAGTGGCTCCCCTATGAATAGAGGGTGGTAGATTGGGCTCCCCTCCAATGTATAATTCTTCTTCTTTTAGATTCGAGAGTGTTCAACATATGAGCAGAGCAGAGATAAGTAGAGAAGCGTAGGGATGAGAAAAGATGAACATGGATGAGCATACATGAGAAAAGATGACATTTGATGATGATAAGATATTTGTGATGAGACATATGTTGCAGTCGGTAATTTCTCCCTAGCTGAGAGGGAGTGTTAATTTTTGATAGCTCAAGGATAAATTCCCTCCTTTGGACAATTTTCCTCATCAAGAAAGACCCCTCCTAGCCATTGGAACAATTTAATTTAGTTAAATATATATCTATATTATATATATATATATATATATATATATTATATATATATATTATATATGGAAACCCACATGTGCACAAAAAGGACAGGTCAACCCAAAAGGAAATTGGACACCTTTAGATGGCTATAAATACAAGTCAAGTGACCCTCATTTGGAGATCATCAATTATGCTTCTTTCTTTGTTTATGGCTCATATAGGTCTGAGGTTGGTTCACAAAAGTTGGTTCGCACAGTTTCGAAATTGCAGGTTCTGAAGCTCGCATGTATGGTTAGAGTTTTTGGTTCTCAGCCACAGGGATGATATAGGATATTTTTAGTCACAACCATAGGCACGCAGGATCATGCATGTGGTTAGAGAGTTTCAAATGCACGCAAATACACTCTCTCAGTGCAGTTGAAAATTAAGGTTTGATTTTTATAGTTAACCGCAGAGTTTAACAATTAATCACAAATTTCTAAATCAAGGTTTTGATTATCAACATTGTTGGGTTCATCTCTTAAATGTTGTTTAGTTGATTTTGCTGGACAATTTCATGGTTGAAGATATGGATCATTTTACTCTCTCTTTGTTGAACAGTTTATGAAAATCTAATAAGAAGAATAATTCTAAAGGGTTTTCCCCGTAGTGGGTTTTTTCCCTGGTCTCCAACCAATCTTGGTGTCTCTATGTGTGAATGCTTTTCTTTTATTGTTCCTTTATGTTCCACTACATTGATGATGATATTGTTCTTTCTATATAGTTTCATATGCCACTGAGTAACGTTGTAAAATTGAATATTGTTATGATGTTGTGGGGTGAATTGTATATGTAAATGATGAAATCAAATTATCCTGAGCAAAGAAAAATATAGCCCTAAGAAAATTCAACACCCTCCTCAAATCTCACATCCCGCCTTAGGACAACTTTCCTCAATGCAGGAATGTATATACGATAGGCCATGTTGGTCTCATTGTAACCCAGAAGGATACCCTTCTCTACAATGGGTTCCAACTTCGTCATCTTCTCCTTAGAAACATGTAAATATGTAAGGCACCCAAAGATCCTGATGTGTCCAATCTCAGGCTTCTTCCCAAAAAAAATCTCCCCATGAGTCTTACTCCCTAAGACTCTGTGCGGGGTCCTTTTCTGCAAATACACTACAGTGTTAAATGCCTCATCCCATAAGAAGAAAGGTAATCTCTAATCATGCAACATAGCTCTAGCTGCACCCACTATGGCCATGTTCTTTCTCTTTGCCAAAACATTCTACGGGGGGCTATAAGGCACTATATACTCCATCATGATGCAGACACTCCTAAATAAATCTTTTATCTCCTTGGAGGTATACTCGCTCCCATTATTTGATCTCAACACCTTGATCTTTTTCCATGTTTGGTTCTCCACAAGAGCCTTAAACTCTTGAAACCTCTTGAAAACCTCATCCTTGGTCTTCAAAAAGAAAATCCAAGTCTTCCTATAGTGGTCATTAATGAAGGTTACATAATACTCACATTCACTAAAAGACACGTGAGACATAGGAGCATAAGCTTCAGAGTGTACCAAGTCTAGAATACCTACATCTCTGTTGTCACTACTCGAGAAAGGTGTCTTGGTGTACTTTCTTAAAGCACACCCCCTGCACACATCATGATGCTCAGTGTTGAATTTAGGTAAAATTGTAACCATCTCCCTCAACATCTTGAATGCTCCATTATGCAAGTGGGTCATCCTCTTGTGCCAAATCTCACGAAACTCACTACTGCTGGTTTGTGCCACTAAGGTTCTAGTAGGTTGAAACATAAACTTGTAAAGTATCCCACTACGAACTCCAATTACACAAGTAGACTCAATATTGGATCCTCAAGGATATATCATCACTTGTCCTCCTCGAAACACCACCTCATACTCTCTGTCCTCCATACTAGAGATTGGTATCAAGTTCTTCAACCCTATAACATAAATAACATCTGTTACTTTCAAAGGAGTTAATGATTCCCTCTGAAATGATACTATCCCCACTCCTATTGCTCTGAACTTGGAGTTATCTCCAAGCACAACCTCCAAGTCAATATCATCCTCTGTGAGACTCGTGATGTGCTCTCTCACTCTAGTCATATGGAAAGATGCTTCACAATCTACAAACCATACGCCGAAATATGTGACATGAGTGGCAAGACTCACCACTAAGGCAAACTCTGTGTCAAATCTGGAAGTGAACTCGCCACCTCTGTCGAAGCTGCAACTCCCTTCTTCTTGTTTCCCTTCTTGTTGGGACACTGAACAACATAGTGACCCATATTCCCACGAGCAAAGCATTTCACTTTGCTCATATCCTTCTCCTTCACCTTTTGCTTCCCATTATCCTCCTTTACTCTAATAGAAGATCCCTTCTTTCCCTTTGCTGCAAGGGAAACATTCTCCTCCTCATCTCCCCCACCACATTGATTGCTACTCTTTGCACTCGTCCTAGATGAAATCATCCCACACCCTCCTCGAGTTTGGAAAGTACTCTATGGCCACAATGCCATGTATGAATCCATTCCATTTCCAGGTGAAACTATCTAGTGCAATCCTGACCAATTGGTCCTCATGGATAACCTCTCTCATGACAACCAACTCATTCTTCACCTGTGATATCTTGGTGAGGTATGAGGTCACATCGTCAGTCATGGTCATCTTGGTGTTTCTTAGCTTCTGCCTCAACACCATCTTCCTGTTCGCATTGGAACTCTGGTGTAACATGAAAAGTGAATCCCACATCTCATAGGAAAACTTCGTTCTTACCACATCAAGGAATAGGTGGTCTTTGATGGCATCAAGGATGATTCTCCTTTCCCTCACATTCTTCTTATTGAAGTCCACCAACTGAGATGGACCAATAGGAGGTTGCACGAGATTCTCCACTATATCCCACACTTCAAATTATTTAAGTAAAAACATCATCCTCTCCTTCTAAGGGCCAAAATTATGAACCCCACTTAATCTATCCTTGACCCTCAAACCAGTCGCCATGACCCTCACAACAAACAAAAATAAGCAGGTCTGTTACTAGGCAATCTTCCTCCCTCTTAACTAACAATTCTTTGGGCTTCTGACTAAGGTCTTATGACTGTTGTTCATTGATATGGTAGATGTTTACTTGTTGGTCTCTTCTATCGATTGATGCAAAACTCAGATCTGAAGTCCCTCAGGCTTTGATAACATGTATAAAATTTGTTTTCTGTAGTGCCAACCCAATTTCAAGTTTTTGCATAAGGTTTAATGCCCAAACCCCAAAATGACATATGACTGATATCATTGCTAGTTTTGCATTCAACAAAATACTACTCTACTATTTTTCACCTTAACAACAGATACAAGAATAAAATGTAAGCACACACACATGCATATTTTTGGCCTAATGACCCTAGAAAAACCCACTAGGGGAAAACTAGTTCAAACGGAGGATTTAATTGCTCTTAAGGAAATTATTTACACAACATAAATAATATAACTTATTTCTCTTTTTCTTGGTGATATCACTACTCAAAATACATTGGAATTTGTTCCTCGCACAATCATAAGCTCAGCCTGTGATTTGCCTCGAACTCTATGCACAAAAACCACTGGCAATGCCATGAAATATGTACTAGAAAGAGAAAAAATCTTCCAGAATTTTTGTGCCACTGTCTTCTCTTCGCTGCCTCGAGTTTCACGCTTGGGAGTCTAGGAAATGGTGTTTTCTATCCACTAAATCTCTGCACAGATAGACTTATTTGAAACTTAGTGCTATGACTAACTATAGTAGAGAAAACATGGTTCAAACAACTCCTTATCACCACAAAAAATACATTGAGTCTACCACTTAGCTACCCAACAACTCAACACTAATTTCTAGCTTAAATCTCAACCAAAAGTCCCTAAGAGCTTGACGTAATATCCTAGCCCGAAAATCTTGAGATGCGTGCTAGTCAAAGCCGGAAAATTTGGGCTTGTTGTACGTTGCCCTGTCTTTGTTGCAATTTGAGCCTCCTCTTAAGCTCCTTGATCTCCTCTCCTCAAATGTCATGATAATAATGAGCCTTCTCTTTCTCCTTTTCCCCCTTTTGTCATCTAAAGTGAGGATAAACCTAACCCTTGAAATCAAAGGTTGGGATTAAATCTCATCCCATGAGATCAATGGTTGAGATCACTTGACCCCCTCCCTCATGTGGTCCCCTTAATTAATGAGCCACCTAGTTACCTTTTTAATGTTTTGTACCATGTGCATTTTTTCTCTCATAAAGTCACTTTTAAAACATAAAATTCATTTTAATATCAGAAAGTGTACTTTGTACTTTTCTGACACAGACACTTTTAATGACACAAGTGACATTAATAAATTAAAGTACAAGGTACACAATCCATAAAAAATAATTTGCTCCATGACATTAATAAAACTCATAATGTCACTAGATGAAAATGTCATTAATGTGTCTTCCTAGGCCAAAAGGATAAATGCACTAGGAAACACCTTCTTGGTACCCTTACTTTCAACAATTGCGAGACATACCAATGCCATCACCCATGAATGACAATCTCTAGTTCATTTAACCTTGGGGAATTCCTCTCTATCTACTTGGACATTTGCTTCTTAGATATGGCCTTCTCATAATGCTTCTCTCCTTCATGTTTTGCAACAACCTAGTTTCAAACATCAATCCTTTTCTTTTCTTATATTGGACGACCATTCAAATTCCTCTCCCAACCTAGTTTTGCAACCTTAGAAGATGCACAATATGTTTTGCTTCAGAATGACAATAGATTCCCATTTACTTTTCAACAAATAAATGTTAATGTTTGGTAGCTTAATGACAAATTCCAACCATGGGATTAGATTCCTCTTTTCGAGAGGACCAATTTTGACTATTGAAGCACTTTATTTAGACAAGGGAAAGTGTAATTTTGAAGAAAATCCCACATGCGCCCAAAAGGATAGGTCAACCCTAATAGGAAAATGGACACTCTTGGAAGCCTATAAACACAAGTGACCTCAAGCTCATTTGGACACCACCAAGCATCTTCTTTTTCTCTTCTTCATTGATTGGTTCGCACAGGTCTGAGACTGGGTCGTGAAGTTTGGTTTGTACATGTCTAAGATTACAGGGTTTGAAGCACGCACGTGTGTTAGGGTTTTGGTTTCCGACCACAAGCTTGACACAAGAAATTTTCAGATATAACCACAGGCACACAGACTCATCTGTGTGGTTGGAAGATCTCAACTGCACACATAACTCTCCGTCCATGTGGTTGGGCTCTAGGGTTGCAATTTGACATTTGACCACAGTTGACTACATGCAAGACAAGTTAACTTTGATCAATATTGATGTTGGGAACATATTTCTGAATGTTCGGTTAATTTTTCTAGATGATTTTGTATTGGCTTGTTGTACTCTCTACTGAACATTTTATGACAATTTAATATAAGAAGACTTACAAATGGTTTTCCCCATAGTGGGTTTCCCTAGTCATTGACCAAATATGGTGTCTCCTATTGTCATTGTATTATTGTTCTATCTTCAGTTACTATTGATTGATGAAATGTATTAATTGCTACAGAAAGATTGCTAATTTAAGAATTGAATTGGGCTAAAGTAATTGAAACAACATAGATCAATATAAAAATTAACATGGTATCAAAGAAAAGGTGAAGGACAAGCCCAAAAAGGAGACCAAAATTGAAGCAATAATCTTTGGAAAGTTGAAGGAGCATGTCCAATCAAATCAAGATGTCTTCCTCTCTCTTCAAGGAACATGAGAAGTTGGGTGACTCATCTAACTTTACCACTTGGAAGATTAGGTTGGAGATCATAGCCATTAATAATTATGTTTTGGAATTAATTCAAGGAAAGGTACCATTGAGCCTTCCGAGAATGATTCTGTTGCTGCTAAGAACAAGTGCAAGAAAGGTGAGTTAAAAGAAAAACAAATCATTGTTGATGGTTTACAAGATCATTTACTTGCTTATGTTGAGAATTTGAATAAGTCTAAGGATATGTATGATAAGTTGGCCAACATGTATGAAGTAAACAATTTGAATGAAATCATCACCTTGAAAGATCAACTAAAGGACATAAAGATGAATAAAAGAGAGACTGTGCAATCCTATATTATGAGGATATCTCGTCTTAAAGATCAATTACAGAGAGCTGGAGAAATTGTACTTGACAAGAATTGGTAATTGTAACTCTTAGAGGTCTCCCTCATGTTTGGGAAACATTCATTACTGCCATAAGCAATAATAACAATTTTTTGTCATTTGATGAACTTGGAAAGATCACTCAAGAAGAATCTAGGATGATTTCAAGAGGGAGAATTCATAAGCATGGAGAAGAAGAGCCCACTGCATTTTCTACTCAAGATAAGAAGAAAAGGGGAAATGAAGAACATTTGGTTCGAATAGGTCCTCTCTTGATTCAAGGGACTCTTATAGAAGATTAAGGGATGTTGAATGTGTCAATTGTCACAAGCATGGTCACTATGCTTGAGACTATTAAAATTGGCAACCAGGGAAAAACTTCATGTGAGTCATCTTATTCATCGCTGATAATATTTTTATTAGATTCCTCTCATCGAGAGGTGTAGGACTGATATAAAGATCATCCACGTCCGATAAGTATTCATGAAGATATGAATTTATTTTGATTATGGAATTATTATCAAGCTGACCTACAACTCATGTAGGCTCAAAAGCCCAATAGTCGCATCTATTAAAACACCAATGTTGTGTATAAATATAAGAGGACTTTTCCTCATTTGCACTCACTCATCTCATCACATCTCTCTCTCTCTACTGTGTAGAAATTAGTCTCTTCTCGACTATGCAAAAATGGGTCTCTCTCTCACACATGTGAAGTCAGAAGATGTTGAACCTGAAGCTGCAACTGCAGAAGTAAAGATTGACCTGCATGGCCTAGAAGATCTCCTCTTTGGAACTGTGTTGTAGGTTCATTTGAACCTCCTCTGAAAGCCACAACTTTTTGTGGTGGAATGAAGTCAATCCGATGAATGGTTTGCAAGATATCGACTGCCCTAGTTTGGAGCCGAAAACTGCTGAAACTGAAGTTGCAAGTGTAGAAATAAAGATTGACCTGCGTGGCCTAGAAGATCTCCTCATATGAACTATTCTATAGGTTCATCTGAACCTCATTTGGAAGCCACAACTTTTGGTGGTGGAATGAAGTCAATCCGATGATCGGTTTGTGAGATATCGTCTGCCCTAGTTTGATAATGAAGTCACTAATGCTGATGCTGCTGATCTAGGGTTTGCTACTGCTGATATGAATCAGATTTATTGTACTATTTCTCTCTGCTGAATTATTGATGATAAAAGAAGATTTGATCAAAGGGTTTCCCCACACATTGTGGGGTTTGTCCCTGGCTAGCCACCACATCTTGTGTCTCTTGTCTTGGCCTATTTTCTGTCGATCGTTTAATGTTTTATCTGCACTTTACTTTATGTACATGTAATTGCTAATTTGTGGAATATAATAAGAAAAAGAAGTAAATTGTTATAAGCATAGAACATACCATAACTTAACATGGTATCAGAGCTGAGGTGAGGACAAAGCCTGAGAAAGAGCAAGAGCAATCATCAAAGAGAAGATTGGAGAGGCTACACTAAAAGAACTATGGGGTCCTCAACACTCTACTGAAGGCAAGCTTCGTAAGAAAGATGACTATCACAGATGGAAGATGTCTATCGATCTAATGCTAGAAGATCCAGGAGTGTTGGACCATGTAAGAGGCAATATTGTTGACCCTCCATCAAATGCATCTGCTACTGCATGGAACAAATGGAAAATCGAAGAAGTCAAAATAGAAGATCATCCGGGACTCTATCGACAAGCATTTGGTGGCCTACATCTTTGAAATGGACACCTCCAAGGAAATCTACAATAGACTGGTGAGTTTATTTAAAGTTAATGATGCAAATCAAGTTTTGTTTCTTAGAAACAAACTGAGGGAAATCAAGAAGGGTAAAGATGAGAGTATGAAAGCATACTTCTTAAGAATAACCGAGATCAAGAACGATCTCCTATCTATTGGGGAGGCTATTACTGACAGGGACATGGCACTCACGACTCTTAGAGGATTACCATACGAATGGTAGGTGTTCAGGAATACTCTTCTGAACTATAATGTAATTCCCATTTTCGAGGAATTAATGGCTAGATGCATGCAAGAAGAAACAAGGGAAGAAGAGCAAGAAATGCACATGCCTAAAGGTCCTCCTGCTGCCTTTTCTTCTCATGCTAAGAAAAGAAATAATTCTGGGACTAAATCAAAAGGAAAGGCTGGATCTAAGGCTGGAAGAAAATGACGATGTTACATCTGCGATAAAGGAGGCCACTATGCAAGGGAGTGCCCTGATAGGAAGGACTCACACGGGGACGATGATCAAAATCCCTCTGATGGCAATCAAAGGAATGAAAAATTCAATAGCAAAGGTAAGAGGAGAGATGGGAATCGAGGAAGAGGACAAGCATTCAAGAAGGCTAGAAATTCTAGGATGTATTAAATGCACCTGACCTCAAAAAGAACCTAGTGTCCATCTCGGCAATGGAAGACAAAGGCTACAAGGTAACCTTCAGCAATGGCAAGGTATGTATAGGAAAAATAATGTTAAAGATGCCTTTACTCTTGGGTTTAGTGTTGATTCATTATATCAGGTCAATGGAAGTTCGCTAGGTGTCATGTCTTGTGACACAACTCTTTAGTCTGAACTTTGGCATTGGAGGTTTGCCCCCCTTCATTATAAAGCTATACTCGGTGTAAGACAAATGGTGATAGGGATGCCCGAATTCTGAGTAGAGAAAGAAGGTGTATGTCTAGGATGTGCCACTCAAAAGGGGACCATTCCCCTCAAGCCAAAGCAAGACCTCCAATATATTTCAGTTGGTTCACTCAGGCATACCTAATGTTGGCATTAAGAGGGAGACTACTACACCACATACTCCTAAGTAGAATGGTGTGGCGGGAAGGAAGAACCACACGATTGTGGAAGATGTCTGAGCCATGCTACATGATCAAAGACTTCCGAAATTTCTATGGGCTGAAACTACAAAGACTGTTGTATATGTATAAAATCGATGCCCTCATCAAGCATTGGGTTCCAAGACTCCTGAAGAAAAGTTCACCGGTAAGAAACCTGATGTTTCTCATTTTAGAATTTTTGAAGCTCTGTATATTTTCATGTGCCGAAAGAGAAAAGAAATAAATTGGGTGCATCTAGAAAGAAGGGAATTTTCGTGGGCTATGGTGAAAATACTAAAGGCTATAGAATATATGTAGGTGGTCAAAGGGAAGTCATAATTAGTCATGATGTCAACTTTGATGAAGATATGGCTCTTAGCAAGGTGAACAATCTTCCAACTTTAAGGAGCTTTCAAGAAGCCGACACCAAGGAACCGAAAGAAAAGGATGATGAATCAATACCTGATGTAGAAGAACCCATGGATCCGATTGATCCTCCTCCACATGAGTCTTCCTCTTCTAGGAAGAGGCCTTCATGGCTTAGGGGGTTACTTGATGATGCTGAAGGATATGCTGCATCCCGAGGAACCTTTCGTGAAAGTAAGAAACCTAATAGGTATCAGGGATACTTGACCATCATGAGCACAATCATACAAAATGAGCCTTCATCATTCTCAGATGCCGTCAAGCATAAAGTATGGAAGGATGCTATGACTGAAGAATATGAGTCTATCATGAAGAATGATGTTTGGGAAGTAGTTCTCAGACCCCAGGACAAGATAGTTGTTACTTCCAAATGGCTTTACAAGATAAATCTTGCAGCAGATGGAAGTACGGAAAAGTATAAGGATCATTTTGTTGCTTGTGGTTTCTCCCAAAAGGAAGGTATAGACTATGATGTGATATTTGCACCTGTTGCCAGATATACGACCATCTGCTCGATCATATCCCTTGCCGCTTCACAAGGATGGAACCTACATCAGATGGATGTCAAGACTGCGTTCTTACACAACTCAATCAGAGAAGAGGTCTACGTGGAGCAACCCGAAGGATTTGAGATTTATGATCGAAAATCTCATGTATGCAGGTTGAAGAAGGCTCTCTATGGTCTGAAGCAAGCAACCTGAGCATGGTATGAGAGGATTGATAGCTACTTGATGAAGCTAGGATTCACTAGGAGTGAAGCCGATCCTAACCTTTACTTTAAGGTTGAAGATGACAAGCCTCTTATACTGATGCTGTATGTAGATGATCTCTTTCTAATAGGTGTAGACCCTCTCATTCACAAATATAAAAGGGAGTTGGCTTCTGAATTTAAAATGAAGGACCAAGGACTTGAAGTACAGCAGAAGCCAAGGGAAATTTTCCTATCTCAAGGAAAATATGTGGTAAAGGTATTGGAAAGATTTGGTATGATGGACTGCAAGCCTGTGACTACCTCAAGGATCTAAACTTTTAGAAGTTATATGGTAGTGATGTCAGACCAGATTTGGGAAATGCCTTTGAGTTTCAAAAACTCATTCGCATTGATGTTCTTGGTGAACCTCCATCCGAACATATGTTTTGCAGTTAGCACTATGAGCTCATATTTGGTTGAGCCTCACTTCACTGATACTAAGAATCTTATAAGATATCTTCATGGCACAATTACAATGGGTTAAGATACACTGCCGGAGATGTGAGTCTACTTGGATATACTAATGTTGATTGGACATGCAGTGTGGTGGACCATAAGAGCACTTTTGGGTGCTGTTTCACGTTGGGATCTCCTTCGATATCCTGGATGAGCAGGAAGCAGAAGTCGGTGGCTTTGAGCACCGCCGAACTAGAATATATTGTTGCTAGCATGACCTCATGTGAGGTAGTATGGTTGTGAAAGCTCTTCAGTGAACTGTTTTGATTTACATTGGATACCACTGTGATTCTCTGTAACAACTAGAGGTGGGATTCGATTATTGAGGAATCCCTTATTCATCAATTTCTCCAGCATATAGACATCATCTGGGATATGATAAGTCGATGAGCAAGGAGGCTCCATCGCATTAAGATGATGTACAAGTTGATACACCTTGTCAAAGCCCTGAGGAAAGATCTAATCTGTGATTTTCCCAAACGACTTGGAGTCGTCAAGAAACCCTTGTACAAGGGTCCTGCATGTTGTATACATTGAGCTCTGGGAGCTCTGAGGGCTTATGATTATTAATGGAGCAACATACGACCATAGGGTTACTCACCCTCCCTTGGTGGTGCGCACTAGAACAAGATGATTCGCTCTCTTGTCGAACAAGATGATTCGCTTTCTTATGGAACAAGATGATTCACTCTCCTGTGTAACAGGATGATTAGTTCTCCTGTGAGGCCTGGATTGATGTGTTCTCCATGGCGATTGTAGCAGGATTGATGTGTTCTCTTGTGAGGACAGGATTGATTAGTTCACTTGTCGAGGCATCCTACCCATGTAGTCTGGGACTCATGGAAAGTACCTCTCATTTGATCAATGAGCAGGGAAATGAAGTTAGGGACCATAGTAGTACTGATGGACGCATCGTTGTATCTACCGTACTCCCTATGCTAGGATGACCTCCATTGATTTGGGATAAATGATACTAGTCTGGGTCCAGTGGTAGGAGTTGTACCATACTATGACGCTGACTTTGGGTCTATTGAGACTGGTCTGGGACCAGTTGTACATACTCCAAGACTGACTTCGTGTTAGTGCAGTACTGGTCTAGGACCAATGAGAGTGGTACATACTATGACGCTGACTTCGGGTCGGTTGAGACTGGTCTGGGACCAGTGGTACATACTCCGAGACTGACTTCGTGTCAATGCAGTACTGGTCTGGGACTAGTGAGAGTGGTACATACTATGATGCTGACTTCGGGTCGGTTGACACTGGTCTGGGACCAGTGGTACACTCTCTGAGACTGCAATACTGGTCTAGGACCAGTGGTAGGAGTGGTACTTACTATGAAGCTGACTTCGGGTCCGCTGAGACTGGTATGGGACTAGTGGTACGCACTCTGAGACTGACTTTGAGTCAATGGAGGATGATACTGGTCTAGGACTAGTGGAGTTGTACTCACTATGACGCTGACTTTGGGTTGGTTGAGACTGGTCTGGGACCAGTGGTACATACTCTGAGACTAACATTGAGTTAGTATGATACATCCTCAATCATTTCTTCTTCATAATTCGGACAAAAGTAGAGAAGAACAAAACAATACAAGAGCAGAGCAGAACAGAGCAAAACAATATTGATCAGTACAGGGCAGAACAAGACAAAGTAGAGCAGGCATAATAGAGCAGAGCAAGGAAAGGGTCAGGCTGTATAGAGCAGTGCATTTTATGGATGAATAGTAATGACCGATAGACAAATTGTAGATGAAGTTCTCCCTGGTTGAGAGGGAGCGTTAAAATTGGGAACCAGGGAAAAACTTCATGTGGGTCATCTTATTCATGGCTGATAATATTTTTATTAGATTCCTCTCGTCGAGAGGTGTAGGATTGATATAAACATCATCCGATTCCGATAATTATTCATGAAGATATGAATTTATTTTGATTATGGAATTATTATCAAGCTGACCTACAACTCATGTGGGCTCAAAAGCCCAACAGTTGCATCTATTCAAACACCAATGTTGTGTATAAATATAAGAGGACTTTTCCTCATTTGCACTCACTCATCTCATCACATCTCTCTCTCTACTATGCAGAAATGAGTCTCTTCTCTACTGTGCAGAAATAGGTCTCTCTCTCACACATGTGAAGCCGGAAGCTGTTGAACCTGAAGCTGCAACTGCAGAAGTAAAGATTGACCTGCATGGCCTAGAAGATATGCTCTTTGGAACTGTGTTGTAGGTTCATCTAAACCTCCTCTGAAAGCTGCAAATTTTGGTGGTGGAATGAAGTCAATCCGATGAACGGCTTGCAAGATATCGACTGCCCTAGTTTGGCGCCGGAAACTATTGACACTGAAGCTGCAACTGAAGAAATAAAGATTGACCTACATGGCCTAGAAGTTCTCCTCATCTGAACTGTGCTATAGGTTCATCTGAACCTCCTCTGGAAGCTGCAACTTTTGGTGGTGGAATGAAGTCAATCTGACGATCGGTTTGTGAGATATCGTTTGTCCTAGTTTGATAATGAAGCCTCTAATGTTGATGCTATTGATCTAGGGTTTGCTATTGCTGATATGAATCAGATTTATTGTACTATTTCTCTCTGTTGAATTATTGAAGATAAAAGAAGATTTGATCAAAGGGTTTCCCCACACATTGTGGGGTTTGTCCCTGGCTAGTCGCCACATCTTGTGTCTCTTGTCTTGGCCTGTTTTCTGTCGATCGTTTAATGTTCTATCTGCACTTTACTTTATGTACATGTAATTTCTAATCTGTGGAATATAATAAGAAAAAGAAGGAAACTGTTATAAGCATAGAACATACCATAACATAACAGAGACAATCTGAAAAAAGAGAGACTCTCCAAGATTCGATTGAAGCTACAACAATAACATTTGCGATGATACAAGAAGAAGCAATGATTGAAAAATAAGGGCTGATAAAAGAAGGCGATATGATAGAAGAGAGAGAGATGACTGACAAAGAGATACTCTGGATGATCATGAAGAAAGTCCTCATCCTTAAAAGTAGTCAAGAAACTCTAAATATGCAAGTAACGTAGCTACTAGCCAATCTGAATACATTCTTTTTTCAACCCTCTCTAGTTCTTCTCCTCTAGATTCGTACAATAGCTCGCTAGTTGATAATGGGGCTTCTAGACACCTCACCAGGTATAAGGAAGTTCTCTCAAATTTGGTTGAGAGGGAGACAAGTTCGAAGATTATTCTTGGGGACAACTCTACATACTCAGTGATGGGCTTTGGTACTGTCAAATTTGATTTGAACTATGGAAAATCTATTATTCTTTGTGAAGCAATGTATGCTCTAGAATTAAAGAACCTGATATACTTTTCTACCATGGAAGATAAAGGAATGAGAATAACATTCATTAATGGAAAGGTCCTCTCCTGGCGAAAGGGATCCCGAATGAAAGATGCCATTACTTTGGGATCTAGAGTGGGAGTACCATATAGAGTCATTAGAGGACCTCTTGTAGCAAAGATCCATGACACCAACCATCACAGTGAGATATAGCACCAAAATAAAATAAAGTTTAGGGGACCATTCCCCTCTAATAGGATCAAGATCGATGATAATTCCAAACACGATAAAGTAGCAGTGAGCGAACAAGGTTAGAAGGATTCTATGGCTGAAGAATCGATTATGAAGAAAGAAGTTTGGGATATTGTTCCAAGACCACAAGATGCAACTTCAGGATGGACATTCAATATGAAGCATGAAGTAGATGAAACCTTTGAAAGGTAAAAGGAAGAAGTATATGTCGAGCAATCTCAGGGTTTTTTGTACATGAGAGAAAGATTCCCATCCACAAATTGAAGAAATCAATATGTGGTTTGAAGCAAGCTCCCAGAGCCTATGCCCGAATTGACAATTAGCTGGTGAAGTTTGATATCAAAAGAAGCAAATTGGCCCATGTGAAAATTTCAAGTCTGAAATCCTATTGTAGCAACTAGAAATTATTTTTGTAATTGTTAATTTAATTTAACAATTTATCTACTACATCAAATACCAAATAATTCACACTGCAACCTTCACAAATAAACCGTGGAATAAAATAACGCTGGAAACTGAGAAACTACTAGCACACAAAAAAATTAACACAATTAGTTTTGGACAAATTATTGATTGGGGTAGCACTGGATGTGCTATAAGCCTTACATTTTGTAGGGAGGCTTGGGCATAGGTATTCCAAAGAACCCATAAAGAGTTTTGGGAAATTCCACCCAAAAGTGATTCTATTAAAATAATTAATATTTTTAATGGGGTTCCTAAGTCTAAACTTAAAAAAATTAAAATACTATTGGGTATTAATCTAATCAGGGGTGAAACTTTTAGAAAAAGCCAAGGATCAAGTCAAAATGATATGAGCCTTTGATTATGTTTTAATCTAGGCCGTTGATTGCTCAACAAGAATATATAAGAAGAGACTTGAGGGTCATTTGGAAAATGCACTAGGTAGATACTCAGTTGCTCAAGAGAAATTGATTTTCTCACTAGTCGAAGTTTGGCAAGAGAAGATGGATTCAGAGGGAGAGTTGCAGGTGGAGGAGAGACAAATAGGGTTCAACATTAGTCAGGGAGACACAAACGAAGACACAACACAACAAAAGGAACAACGTTGGGCAGATTGACATTGGGAGAGGCAACACTGGCCTGAGTGATGCAGGTATTGCACAGGCCAGTCCAGAGGCCAGAGAAATTGATGTTGGGCAAGCCAGAGAGACACAGAGGATCAAGGAACCTCTCTCTTGAGTCAAACACTTGTTCAGGAATGTCTATAAATATTTCTCAGTTCTATACTGTTGGGTGAAATTTTGTACATGTTGATTTTTGCTGAAGAATAATAAAACCCTCATCTGTTGCACTGGTTTTCCCGCATTGGGTTTTTCCAGGGACAATTGTCCAAAAATATTTTCCATTGTTTTGTATATGTGCCAACATTTTACTTTTAATTTCTACAATGTTTTAATTGTGAAGGCTATAGTAGAATATGTTTTGATATTTGCCGTAAGAATACAGTAGATAACTTATCTCTGAAGTAATAAGTAGAAGTCATATTAATCACTGCAATAGGATTTCCATTTTAAAAAATTTCACATGGTATCGAAGCTACAGGGAAGTAGAAGAGAAAATCCGGAAGATCCAACGCTGAGAAAAAAAGGGAATTCGAAATCCCTACAAGGGAAAAAATTCAAATCTCCTAGAGGATTGAGCAGTTCAAACCAAAGAGGTTGGATTTTGTGGGAAAATTCTCTCTAAGTGAGCCGACAAAGAGGTAAGTCTTTTCCAGTTGAAATTCATCAGTGGTAGAAGGAACAACTCAACAGAAGACTTAGCAAGGAAGAGTAATTCAAGTGGGACACAATTTTTTCCTACACCAATTGTTGAGATAAGTTAGCATCATAAATTTGCATAATATGGATACTCAAAATATCCAAGATTTGTCTACTTGATTAGATGAAGAATTCACATGCTTAGCTAATTCAACATCAACGGATGTTTGGTACATTGATAGCGGGGCTTCAACTCATCTGACTAGAGTACGAGAACATTTCTCGAGTTATAGAGAAGAACAAATGGACTTCCAAATAACTATGGGAAACAAAACGAAGTGTACTCTCGTAGGGAGAGGCACCATAGCTTTTCAAATGGAAGTAGGGACTGACATCTGAGCCACCAATGCTCTAAATGTGCCAAGATTAAGGATGAATCTAATTTCAGTGTCCTAGTTATAGGACAAGGGATATGATGTATACTTCATCGGAAAGAAAGTATACGTTAAGCATCCAGGTTGGAAGAGGAAAAAGAAAATTGGGGTTCGAAGCAACAAGTTGTACATGTTGCAGCTCGAATCACCAATGGCACTGATAGGCAACAACTATAATGCTGAGAAAAAGAGAAATGAATTATGGCACAGGTGAATGGGACACTTACACCATGGAGCACTGAGGATGCTCAGAGATACTGTTACAGGGGTACCAGTCCTAAGCAATGAACATGATGACTTATGTAGAGGATGTGTACTAGGAAAGTACGCTAAATCATCTTTTCCTAGAAGTAACAATAGAGCAAGGGATGTATTAAGATTAATACACTCAGATATCTGCAGTCCTGTGTCCACAAGGGCTCTTAGTGGTGGCGAATAATTCATCACTTTTATCGATGATCACTCCAAAAAAACCTAGATTTGTTTCTTAAAGACGAAGGATGATGCCTTTAATTGTTTTTGAGAGTTGAAGGTTCTTGTTGAAAATATGACAGGGAAAAAGATAAAGGTATTGCGTTCGAATGACGGTGGAGAATATACAGACAAGGAGTTCATAGATTTCTGTGCAAAGGAGGGCATCAAAAGAGAGTGGACAACTCCATATAATCCGAAGCAGAATGGAGTGGCAGAACAGAAGAACCGAACTATTGTTGGGGCAACCAAGGCCATGTTGTATGATCAGGATCTACCTAAGTATCTATGGGTAGAAGCTTGCAACACGGCAATATATATTCAGAATAGAACTCCTCATAAAGCATTGGGGAAGAGAACGCCCGAAGGAGTATTCACAGGGAAGAAGCTGGAAGTCAGTCATCTCAGGATATTTAGAAGCATGGTTTATTGCCACATTCCAGACAAGAAGCGTAGCAAACTAAATCAAACTGCAGAGAAGGGGTATCTTGTAGGATGGGACAAGACCTCAAAGGCATATAGAATATACATTAGAGACAATAGGAAGATTGCAGTAAGATGAGATGCGAAGTTCATGGAAGATAGAGCTTTCAGTAAATCTCATGAAATGCCTGCAAAAGATTAGTCAAGAGATGTTTTGTTAGTCCAAGAGTAGCAGGGGCGGCAAGAAGGATAGGCAGTAGAGCATACACCTGGGACAAGTACAATGGCTAGTACCAGCATTTCCTCAAAGGGAGGAAATGCAGATGCTTCTCAACAGATAGAACAACAAGGCCAGGAGCAAGAATTTGTTGAGCCTCCCACCACCAATGGTAGAACGAGCAGAGAAGTGCGATAGAGATTGAGGGATGCAGAGAAGTTTGTTGGAGCTCCTAGAGCTGAGAAGAGGCAGTGCAAAGAACCAGATAGATACCAAGCATTAGCATCTCAGGTTGGAGAACCCTCTAGCTTTCAGGAAGCTGTTTAACACTAAGTATGGGTGGATGCCATGGTGGAAGAGTACAACTCCATCACGACGAATGATGTTTGAGAAGTAGTACCTATACCAAAAAATAGATCAGTTGTAGGTTCATGATGGATCTACAAAATCAAGTATGTTGCAAATGACAGCGTAGAGAAGTACAAGGCAAGGTTCGTGGCAAAGGAGTATGCTCAGAAAGAAGGGATAGACTATGAAGAGACCTTCACCCCAGTTGCTCGTTACACCTCTATCAGATCTGTTATATCCCTAGCAGCTCAAATGGGATGGGAGATTCACCAAATGGACATCAAGACAACATTCTTGAATAAGGTGATATAAGAAGAGGTGTATATAGAACAGCCCGAAGGCTTCAAAACTCATGAGAAGAAGTCTCATGTTTGCAGGTTTAAGAAAGCCCTGTACGGGCTCAAGCAAACACCTAGAGCATGGTATGGTCAAATTGATAGTTACTTGCAGTAGTTGGGATTTGTCAAGAGTGATGCTGATCCCAATCTCTACTATTTATTGGTAGAGAATGAGCCACTTATTTTGGTACTATATGTAGATGACCTGTTTTTAACCAGATAATCTAGGCTCATCCAGGATGGCAAGAAGAATCTTGAAGTCAAATTCGACATGAAGGACTTGGGATTGATACATTATTTTTTTGGGGTTGGAAGTTTGGCAGAAGAATGGGGAGATCTTCCTTGGTCAAGGAAGAGATGCTACAGAGATTCTGAAGAGATTCAGAATGCAGGATTGCCGACGCATGGCTACTCCCATGATCACCCACTGGAAGAAAACAGATGCATCTAAGGATAAAGAAGTAGATCCCACCTTGTACAGAAAACTCATTGGGTCACTTATGTATCTGGTCAACACTAGGCTAGATATTCGTTTTGCGGTCAACACTCTTAGTCAATTCATGGTGGAACCAAAAAGGGTGCATTAGGCAACAGCTAGACACGTACTTAGGTATGTATGAGGAACAATCATATATGGTTTGAAATACTCTAGAGGAGAGGATATCAGCTTGAATGGGTTCACCGATGTAGATTGGGAAATTAATTCGGTAGACTGAAAAAGTATCTTTGGGTACTGCTTTAGTGTTGGATCAGGGATGATATCCTGGTGCAACAGGAAGCAAAAACTAGTAGCACTAAGTTCAGCGAAAGCAGAATATATGGAAGCTAGCACAACTACATGAGAAGCCATATGGCTAAGAAAATTGCATGTGAGCCTATTCAGGAAAAGGATGCAGGTGACCAAGGTTCACTACGATAATCAGAGTTGCATCAAACTGTCTGAGAATCCAATATTTCATGATCAGTTGAACCATATAGATATCTGTTGTCACTTTATCAGAGACTATGTTCAGCATGGGGTAGTACAACTACAATATGTTCCCACAGGAGAGAAGGTGGCCTATATACTCATAAAGGCTCTCAAAAGAGCTAAGTTTACTCAGTTCAGAGAGAAGTTGGGTATGATTGAAAATTCGTTTCAATCGCAGGAGCGGGATGCAATGCAAATGCAGTGTTGGTTGGTAGGACTAGTAGCAGCATAGATGCAAAGGGAGCTGTAGTATGAAGTGTACTCCCATAGGGAGAGGCACCATAGCTTTTCAGATGGAAGTAGGGACTGACATCCGAGCCACCAATGTTTTGCATGTGCCAGGCTTAGGGATGAATTTAATTTCAGTGTCCTAGTTACAGGACAAGGGATATGATGTATACTTCATCGGAAAGAAAGTATATGCTAATCATCCAGGCTGGAAGAGGAAAAAGAAAATTGGGTTTTGAAGCAACAAGTTGTACATTTTGTAGCTCGAATTGCTAATGGCACTAATAGGAAACAACTATAATGCTGAGAAAAAGAGAAATGAATTATGGCATAGGCGAATGGGGCACTTACACCATGGACACTGAGGATGCTCAGAGAGACTGTTATAGGGGTACATGTCCTAAGCAATGAACATGATGACTTATGTAGAGGATGTGTACTAGGAAAGTACACTAAAGCATCTTTTCCCAAAAGTAACTATAGAGCAAGGGATGTATTAGGATTAATACACTCAAATATCTGCGGTCCTGTGTCCATAAGGGCTCTTAGTGCTGGCGAATAATTCATCACTTTTATCGATGATCACCCCAAAAAAACCTGAATTTATTTCTTAAAGACCAAGGATGAGGCCTTTAATTGTTTCCGAGAGTTGAAGGCTCTTGTTGAAAATATGACAGTGAAAAAGATAAAAGTATTGCATTCGAATAATGGTGGAGAATATACAGACAAGGATTTCATAGATTTCTGCGCAAATAAGGGCATCAAAAGAGAGTGGACAACTCCATATAATCCAAAGCAGAATGGAGTGGCAGAATAGAAGAACCGAACTATTGTTGGGGCAACCAAGGCCATGTTGTATGATTAGGATCTACCTAAGTATCTATGGGTAGAAGCTTGCAACACGACAATATATATTCAAAATAGAACTCCTCATAAAGCATTGGGGAAGAGAACGCCCGAAGGAGTATTCACAGGGAAGAAGCTGGAAGTCAGTCATCTCAAGATATTGAGAAGCATGGCTTATTGCCACATTCCAGACAAGAAGCGTAGCAAACTAAATCAAACTGCAGAGAAGGGGTATCTCGTAGGATAGGACAAGACCTCAAAGGCATATAGAATATACATTAGAGACAATAGGAAGATTGTAGTAAGATGAGATGTGAAGTTCATGGAAGATAGAGCTTTCAGCAAATCTCATGAAATGCCTGCAAAATATTAGTCAAGAGATGTTCTGCTAGTTCAAGAGTAGCAGGGGCAACAAGAAGGATAGGCAGTAGAGCATACACCTGGGATAAGTACAATGGCTAGTACTAGCATTTCCTCAAAGGGAGGAAATGCAGATGCTTCTCAATAGATAGAACAACAAGGCCAGGAGCAAGAATTGGTTGAGCCTCCCACCACCAATGGTAGAACGAGCAGAGAAGTGTGATAGAGACTGAGGGATGCAGAGGAGTTTGTTGGAGCTCCTAGAGCTGAGAAGAGGCAGTGCAGAGAATTAGATAGATACCAAGCATTGACAGCTCAGGTTGGAGAACCCTCTAGCTTTCGGGAAGTTGTTTAACACCAAGTATGGGTGGATGCCATGGTGGAAGAGTACAACTCCATCACGACGAATGATGTTTGAGAAGTAGTACCTAGACCAGAAAATAGATCAATTGTAGGTTCATGATGGATCTATAAAATCAAGTATGTTGCAGACGACAGCATAGAGAAGTACAAGGCAAGGTTCGTGGCAAAGGAGTATGCTCAGAAAGAAGGGATAGACCATGAAGAGACCTTCACCATAGTTTCTCGTTACACCTCTATCAGATCTGTTATATCCCTAGCAACTCAAATGGGATGGGAGATTCACCAAATGGACATCAAGACAACATTCTTGAACAGGGTGATAGAAGAAGAGGTGTATATAGAACAACCTGAAGGCTTCAAAATTCATGAGAAGAAGTCTCATGTTTGCAGGTTAAAGAAATCCCTATACGGGCTCAAGCAAACCCCTAGAGCATGGTATGGTCAAATTGATAGTTACTTGCAGTTGTTGGGATTTGTCAACAGTGATGCTGATCCCAATCTATACTATTTACTGGTAGAGAATGGGCCACTTATTTTGGTACTATATGTAGATGATCTGTTTTTAACTAGATAATCTAGTCTCATCCAGGACTACAAGAAGAATCTTGAAGTCAAATTCGACATGAAGGACTTGGGATTGGTACATTATTTTTTGGGGTTGGAAGTTTGGCAGAAGAATGGGGAGATCTTCCTTGGTCAAGGAAGATATGCTACAGATATTCTGAAGAGATTCAGAATGCAGGATTGCCAACCCATGGCTACTCCCATGATCACCAACTGGAAGAAAACAGATGCTTCTAAGGATAAAGAAGTAGATCCCACCTTGTAAAAACTCATTGGGTCACTTATGTATCTGGTCAACACCAGGCTAGATATTTGTTTTGCGGTCAACACTCTTAGTCAATTCATGGTCGAACCAAAAAGGGTGCATTGGGCAACAACTAGACACGTACTTAGGTATGTACGAGGAACAATCAGATATGGTTTGAAGTACTCTAGAGGATAGGATATCAACTTTAATGGATTCACCGATGCAGATTGGGAAATTAATTCAATAGAACGAAAAAGTAGCTATGGGTACTGCTTTAGTGTTGGATTAGGGATGATATCCTAGTGTAGTAGGAAGCAGAAATCGGTAGCACTGAGTTCAGCAGAAGCAAAAATATATGGCAGCTAGCACAGCTATGTGAGAAGCCATATGGCTCAAAAAATTGCTTGTGAGCCTATTCAGGAAAAGGATGGAGGCGACCAAGGTTCATTGCGATAATCAGGGTTGCATCAAACTCTCTGAGAATCCAATATTTCATGATCAGTCGAAACATATAGATATCCGTTGTCACTTTATCAGAGACTGTTCAACGTGGGGTAGTACAACTATAGTATGTTCCCACAAGAGAGAAGGTGGCCGATATACTCACAAAGGCTCTCAAAAGAGCTAAGTTTACTCGGTTCAAAGAGAAGTTGGGTATGATTGAAAATTCATTTCAATAGCAAGAGCATGACGTAGTGCAAATGCAGTGTTGGTTGGCAGGACCAACAACAACATAGATGCAAAGGGAGATGCAAAGAAAACGTAGCATTGACAGTGGACGTGTCAAAGGAAGCAATACATTAGCAGCAGTAGCGCAGTGGTTGATGGACAACATCTCAGGCATCAGCAGTGCAGAGACAATGCTTCAAAGTCAGAGCATTATGCAGAGAGGCAGTGTATTGCTAGAGCACATTCCTCGCTAAGAGGGAGTGTTGATTTGGGGTAGCATCGGATGTGCTCTAAGCCTCAAATTTTCCAGGGAGGCTTGGGCACAGGTATTCCAAAGAGCCTAGAAAGAGTTTTGGGAAATTTTATTCATAAGTGATTCTATTAAAAGAATTAATATTTTTAATGGGGTTCCAAAGTCTAAACTTAGGAAAATTAAAATATTAATGGGTATTAATATAATTAGGGTTGAAACTTCTATAAAAAGCCATGGATCAAGTCAAAATGATCTGAGCCTTTGATTGTTTTAATCTAGGTCGTTGATTGCTCAACAGAAAGATATAAGAAGAGACTTAAGGGTCATTTGGAAAATGCACTAGGCAGATACTCAATTGCCCAAGAGAAATCGATTTTCTCACTGGTTGAAGTTCGGCAAGAGAAAATCGATTTAGAGGGAGAGTTGGAGGAGGAGGAGAGATAAAGAGGATTCAACATCAGTCAGGTAGACAGGGACGAAGACACAGAGTAGCAAAATGAACAACATTGGGCATATTGATGCTGGGAGAGGCAGCTCTGGCCTGAGTGATGCAGGTATTGCACAGGCCAATCCAAAGGCCAGAGAAATTGACGTTGGGCAAACCAGAGAGACGCAAAGGGTCAAGGAACCTCTCTCTCGGGTCAGAAACTTGTTCAGGAAAGTCTGTAAATATTTCTTAGTTCTATATCGCTGGGTGAAATTTTGTACATTTTGATTTTGCTGAAGAATAATAAAACCCTGATCTACTGCATCGATTTTCTCGAATTGGGTTTTTTCCAGGGACAATTGTCCAAAAATAACTCACTGTGTTTGTAGATGTGCCGACATTTTACTTACATTTAATTTCTGCAATGTTTTAATTATGAAGGCTGCAGTAGAATATGTTTCGATATTTCATATTTGCCAAAGAATACAATAGATAACTTATCTTTGAAGTAATAAGTAGAAGGCATATTAATCAATGTAGTAGGATTTCCATTTTAGAAACTTTCATACAAATGTCCCTGGAAAACCCAACTTAGGAAAACCGTTGCAACAATTGAGGGTTTTTATTAATATGTAGCGGTGAAATTATGATTACAATCTGGATGCACAAACTGGAAATCCACTGCAGGAAAAACTAGCCACAAAAATTTGTGAGACAAATTTTATCTAACTCGACACTGATCTAGCTTTGAAACTGGCTCTGAATGGGCTTCATGAAACCCCCGCGTCAAACTTGCGTAGACACTAGAACACTCTTCCTGGAACTGCAATTGATCAAGTCGTCTGCCCAATCCAGCCTCTTAGAATGACTCTCTAGCACCTTCCGGAAATCTTCCCAACCTCTAGCAACTGAATTGACCCTCTATCTAGCCAAATCGAACTCTACCTTTGAAGCTTTTGTGTTGCCTCTGCGCAACCTCACTAAGGAAACTCAACCCTCTTGTAGCCGACTCTCTAGATCTAGAAAAAAATTTCTCCGGACTTGCTATCTCTGCTTCCTTCTCTGGGTTTTCGGCAACTATTGCTGCTCTCTAGAAATCGAACTACTAAGGAAATCAAACTCCATAAGTGTGTTTTCCATCTACCCATCAAATTATTCTTAAAATCCTCTGTTGGACCTCCAACGACCAAGATTAAAACTTAATTAAGAGCCCAAATTAATTCCCTGTCAATCTGTGTGAGTTTCTAGATAATTCACACCTTAGCTCAATTAATTATGATTAATTAATCCATTTCCCTAAGTTTAGACTTAGGAAACAATTAAAAATGGGCTAATGATTTAATCGAGACACTTCTAAGTGGAATTTCCAGAAATGATTTCTGGGTTTTGGAGAACTCATGTATTCTAGTCTCTCCATAAAGATTTGAGACTAGAATACCTCTGATGCTACAAAGACTAACACTCCCTCTTAGCGAGGAAGGTGTTCTAGTGTTGTAGTGCTACAACACCTTGTCTCTATATCACCCTCTATCATGCTGCTAATGTCTGCCCACTACCCACCAACCACCACGCAACTCTGATGCTGCATCTGTGCTACTACTACCACTACTGCCAAATCTACATCTGTGCTGTTGTTGACACTACTGCCAACTACTACCAACTACAACTGAGAAACATACAAAATATGAATCACCTATGTTTGATGCATCTGTCTCCTGAGTCTGGACTGCTACTAGCATCTGCACTGTCTACTGAAGAATCTGTGCTGCTGCCAACTCTACACTAAGCCACCTACTCTACTGTCAACACTGCACTGTGCTCCTCAGCACCTGACTGCTACTAGTTTGCAACTACTACTCTGGATCTATTTGCATCACTGACACTAATCCATCCTGCTACTAAAAACTGTGGTCCCTTGTAGCAAGGTGATGATCCATGAGGAGGACACCTCAATGGACCTTGCCCAATCTCTACAATCTGTGGGACTACAACCCCAAGTCGCCCCACCTCATTCCTAGAGGTATGGATGCCATCACGAAGTCTTCCTCTAGCCTGAAGGACAACTTGTCTATTTCGGTTGACGCTGCTGCTTGGTCTTGCTTCTCCTACTTGTCCTTCCCGAGAGGAAACTGCATACTGTCGTGACTGAACTCACCACATTTGAAGCACTTGACCTTTGACAAGTCCTTATTCTTCTTCTCCCTCTACCCCTGATTGGGACCCTTGGATTCTAGGGCCACATTTTCTTCTTCCTTCTCACTCTTCACGCCCTTGTTGCTGCTTCTGTTGATGGTACTCTTCAACAGAGAACACCTCAAATCCTCCTGATGTAGTTGACAAACATCTTGTCCCATCTCGGCAATGTGTCTCTACCCAAGATACTTTGGACAAACACCTGCCAATCCTCTGAGACACTATTTAGTGTCAATTGTACAAGCTTTGTGGGTCAAGGCTCCTCCCCAACGACTGTTAGCTGATCATAGACCTCTTGAATACTAGTGAGGAAGCCATCTATGTTCTCACCCTTTTGCATCTTATGTTTCTCAACTTCTCTTCGAGAAACATCTTCCGCTGCTCAGAAGAACGCTGATATAACGTGGAGAGCATCCCACATTTCCTTGGCTGTACCTTTGCCAGCTACATGTGAATCTCTATGATCTCAAACTCCATCCAAGATCATTTGCTTCGCCTTCTCCATTTCTCTTATGTACTCCTTTAGCTGATCTGCATCCTTGGGTCTGCTACAACATTGTCCACATAGGCTTTCAAGCCATATTCAGCTAGAAGGAAGGACATCTTAACCTTCTAGATGACATAGTTGGAGGCCCCCTCCAACCTATCTTGATCTCTAAGCCCAAATGTGGCCATCTATGAAATTTTTGAAAACTCCCTCTTTCGCTCTGCTTGGCTGCTGGATTTGCTACTTGTACTCCCTTATGAAGTGAGAAGATCTGCTCTTAGCTACTGCCAATCTGCTGCTGGAAAATTGAACTTCTGAAACTCGAAGTCCCCTAGGAGAAATTTTCCCTCTATGTGCTTTTCTCTTCGCTCCGACGCTAGTTCTGCTATTGTAAACTATTGCGAAACCCTTTGAGTCCAACCAAGGAATATGCTCAGCGAAAATTTGAGTTGTTGCTGCTCCCTCTAACAGTTGGAATCACTATTCCGAGCAAATCAATTTTTTTGCTAACCTGCAACTAAAAATTGAACCCTTGCCCAACAATTCGATCTACCTGTCTGGGTACTGCACAACATTTGAGAATTTTGGCCTGCTGCTCCCTCTGAACAACAAAATTCTCCACTTCCGAGCTTCCTATTGCAACTGGAAATTATTTTTCTAATTGTTAATTTAATTTAACAATTTATCTGTTATGAAAAATACCAAACAATTCACACTACAACTTTCACAAATAAAATGTGGAAGAAAATGGCGCTAGAAACTGAGAAAATACTAGCACACGCACATACAAATTAACACAATTATTTTTGGATAAATGTCCCTGGAAAAACTCAACTTGGGAAAACCGGTGCACCAGCTGAGGGTTTTTATTATTATGCAACAATAAAATTCTGAGTACAATCTGGATGTACAAACTGGCAATCTATTATAGGAGAAACTGGCCACAAAAATTAGTGAGACAAATTTTGTCTCACCCAACACTAATCTAGCTCCGAATCTGGCTCTGAATGGGCTCCAAGAAACTCCTGTGTCAATCCTGCATAGACATTAGAACACTCTGTCTAGAACTGCAACTAATCAAGTCGTCTGACCAATCCAGCCTCTGTGAATGACTCGATGGCACCTTCCGAAAATCTTCTTGGCCTCCAACAACTGGATCTACCCTCTGTCTAGCCAAATAGAACTCTGCCACTAAAGCTTCTACACTGCCTTTCTGCAATCTCATTGAGGAAACTTGGCTCTCCTGTAGCTGACTCTCAGGATTTAGAAAAACTTTCCTCCGAACTCACTGTCCCTACCCCTCACTATCTCTGCTTCCTTCTCTGGCTTTTCAACAATTGTTGCTGCTCACTAGAAATTGAACTGCCATGGAAATAGAACTCCACAAGTGTGATTTCCATCTACCCATCATCTTCTTATAATCCTTTGTTGGACCTCTAACGACCAAAATTAAAACTTAATCAAGGGCCCAAATTAATTCCCCGATGATCTGTGTGAGTTTTTAGATAATTCACATCTTATCTCAATTAATTATGATTAATTAACCCCTTTCCCTAAGTTTGGACTTAGGAAATAATTAAAAATGGGCTAATAATCTAATTGAAACACTTCTAGGTGGAATTTCCAGAAACAATTTATAGGTTATGGAGAACTCATGTATTCTAGCCTCTCCACAAAGTTTCGAGACTAGAACACTTTCGATGCTAGAAAAACTAACAGTCCAAGGTATGAATTTGTTTTTGATTTTATATATTGACAATCTATTCCTAACAGGCAGTGGGCTCTGATGATCAATTGTAAGAAGGATTGTGGCTTGAGATATACTTACAAAGATATAAGTCCTATATGGATACACCGGATTTCGTCATACTTCGACTGATGAGCAGATTGCAGCATGGATTGATATGACCCTTCTAAGCAAGGGTCCAGGTTGACCGAGGACATTGAGCCGACTCTTCCCCCCCTATCTGAGCTCCCAGGGTGAGGAATTGAGATGTAGGGCTCCTAGGGTTGAGGGATCTCTGGACAATATGGTATCACCCCTATCTGTGAACCATAGGGCCATAGATGTTTCTCTCCTATCCTGGTCTATGCAGAGTATACCCCAGTTGGCATCTGTCTTTCCCACCCATTTGGTCAATGGGTGCTAGCTACTTGAGTTAGGCGCGATCCTTACTACTTATGGTAAGTTGCATCCCATTCAAGCTAGAGATGCAAGTGTTCTACCACTTGACTCTTCAAGGTCATGTTGGGAAGGTTGGCAGAGTTTCCCAAGTCATAGCATTGGCTCTCCACTAGTAGAGTTTCCCAGGTTGTAGCATTGGCTCTCCGTTGGCAAGGGTTTCCCATGTTGTAGCATTGGCTCCCCGCTGGCAGAGTTTCTCGAGTTGTAGCATTCTCTCCTTGTTGGTAGATTTTCCTGGGTCGTAGCATTGGCTCCTTGCTGGTAGAGTTTCCTGGGGTGTAGCATTGGCTCTGGGTTGGCAGAGGTTTCCTGGGTCGTAATTTGGCTCCCCGCTGGTAGAGGTTTCTCAGGTCATAACTTTGGCTCCTTGTTGGCAGAGGTTTCCTGGGTTGTAGCATTAGCTCCTCGTTGGCAAAGGTTTTCCAGGTCGTAGCATTGGCTCCTTGTTGGCAGTGATTCTAGGTCGTAGCACTAACTCCCCAATAAATAGAGGGTGGTACCTAAAGCTCCCCTATGATTCTTCTTCTTTAGATTCGAGAATGTTTCATCAGATAGAGTTGAGCAGAGATGGGACATGATATGATGACAAGATACTTGATGCAGTTGGAATTTCTCCGTAGTTGGGGAGTATTAATTTATGAAAGCTCAATGACAAATTCCAACTATGGGACTAGATTCCTCTTTTCAAGAGGACAAATTTTGACTATTGAATCACTCAATTTGGAAAATGGAAAGTGTAATTATGAAGAAAATCCCACACATTCTTCACTTTGTTGATTGGTTTGCACATGTTTGAGGTTGGGTCACGAAGTTTGGTTAGTACAAGTCCGAGATTGTAGGGTCCAAAGCTCGCACATGTGTTAAGGTTTTGGTTTATGACCGTAGGCTTGACATAGGTAGTGTTCGGCTATAACCGCAGACACGCAAACTCATCCGTGTGGTTGGAAGCTCTCGATTGCACACAAATCTCTCTGACCATGCGGTTGGGCTCTAGGGTTGCAATTTGACATTTGACTACAATTGACTGCAGGTAGGACAAGGTGACTTTGATCAATATTGATGCTGGAAACATATTTCTGAATGTTGTTGGGTTAATTTTGCTGGATGATTTTGTATTGGCTCATTGTACTCTCTGTTGAACATTTTATGACAATCTAATAGAAAAGAATTACAAAGCGTTTTCCTCGTAGTGGGTTTTTCCCTGGTCATTGACCAAATATAGTGTCTCTTGTTGATGTGTTGATTCTCCTATTGACATTATATTACTGTTCTATCTTCAATTACTATTGATTGATGAAATGTATTAATTGCTATTGAAAGATTGCTAATTGAAGAATTGAATTGGGCTAAAGTAATTGAAACAAAATAGAGTAGTATAAAAATTAACAATAAACTCAACCGTGTTTCCACATTTTGTGGGACAAAATAGATGAATTTCACACTAGAGTTTGGTAGGCAGATGGAGATGGTTGTCAACAACCTACTGTAAAAATTTCACTACCAGTGGACACCATATGGTCAAGTTATTACAAAATTACATTCATAACCATTTCACGTTTCTGAGGGGTAAACAGCTACAATTGATGCTAATTTTTGAACATGTGTGGCTATGATCTTATTAATGCTAGTTCAATTTTTTTCATCCAACTTCATAAGACCCCTTTATGCTAAAAATATGGCATTGGTTCAGATTGTCTGCTTTTGCAACAATTAGTGTGACTTTACAACCATTGCATTTTGGACATTTAATGGACCATAGTTAGTTCGGGGGAGCGCTCCCCCCCCCCCCCCCCCCCCCCCCTTGCTCCCGCTCCCAATCTGCTTTTCGGGCGGGAGCGACTCGGGAGAGGTCGGGAGCGCACTCCTAAAATCGCTCCTGAAATGGGAGCGATTTCAGGAGCGCGCTCCTTAAAAAAAAAAATCGCTCCCTGCCTTTTTAGGAGCGATTTCGGGAGCGTTTTGCTTTTTTTGCAATTTTTTTTTTGTAGCAATGTTTGAAATGCAATTTTTTTTTAAAGAAACAAATAATTTTGAGTGGGGCAGCTTAATGATCAAGTCTAAGCCCTAATATTGATATGCTATTCATGGTAATGTTAAATTCTTAAAGTAAAAGTGACATTCTCCTTAATATTCATTTTCATCTTTTTACTTAAATTTTTAACATTATCGTGAAATGACTCAGGATGTTTGAGAGTGGTTCCGGCCTCATTAGATTTCATATGGAGAAAGTAGAATTTTAGATTTCATTCAAAATCCAACAGACTTATCAATTTTTTAGGATTTCAGGATTGGGGGATTGCAATGTTTGCATTGAATTTTGTCATGCATTAGGGTATGGAACTCATATTTAATCAAGCGCACCAATTCCTCTATGTACCTTGATGTTAGCGACATTGGTTGTCGAACTTCTCTATCATGACCCTCCTAAAAATGTACGCATCACTCAAACAAAATCTTGACTTGACATGCTATGCTTGTGTTATCTTATGTTAATGCTTAGAGGGTAATATTAATGACAAAGACCTTGATTTTCCAACAAGACTAAAAAATTAGACATTTCTCGTGGTGGCAAGAGGCCCAAGCATAAGAAATAGATAATAGATTTACTTCTCTTTTCTAGTTTCTAGTAACTTTTATAACTATTGACTCTTTCATATTTATTATGATATTTTTTAAAACAATATATGACAATTTAAGTTTGAGGTTGGCAATTATAACTCATTAGTAATGAATTATGAATATGATGCTTCATGAAAGTTGAAAGTTGTTTCATTTCATTTCATTTTTATAACATTTCATTTCATGTTAGATATTATTTGTTGTAATGGTTGCACTTAGCTTACAAGTACAACTTTGGTGATCAATGATGATAAATGTTATATATTGAATTTTGAAAGCTTGAAACTTTATGATTGATGAATCATGAGACTCAATATGTTGTATGTTACTATGTAACTAACTTGTGGAAGTGGTTGATGAAAATTATAACTTCTAGATGATTGTTGTTGTATGGTTCAATCTATATTTTGTTATATCTAATTCATTATTCTACATGTTTTTGTTGACATATATGTATCAAAATATAAAAAATATATATATTATATAAAAAATGCTCCGGGATTTGCTCCCAAACCGGGAGCTTCTGAAAATGTCGCTCCTGCTCCTCGCTTTCCCTCCCGCTCCCAAGTAACATTGTAATGGACTATATCATAGAATCCACAACATCTTTGTAACATGGTTACTTTTATTTTGAATCACCATGAGAATCTTGCATTTGGGATAACTGTGGCAAGAAGCCTGCATTCTGTGGCAAACGTTTGTTCTACAACATCTTCATATGCATTTTACCTCGTGCATTCTTCACTTAGCCCGGAGTGAAAATTTTGATTCATTCACTAGATTCATTTTGGATTAATGTAATACATGCCAAATATCTAGTGCCAATCCAAGACGAGAATGGATGCTAAAACAAATATTTTCTTTAAAAAGTGTTCCTATTTTAGTTGATATTTTATCATTGCAATTTGATTTATTGGAGATATTGTTTACTAGAACAGTTCGAAGTGGTTATCCTTTATCACTATCTCTGTATACCTATTTTATGCTGAAATCTATTTTTGGATTTAACATAATTTTCATTATTCAAACAGGAAGATGTAGTGTATAGATGTTAAAACCTTACTTTTAAAGGCTCTCTTGACGGGTTTCTAAGATCCGTTGTGTTTGGTGTTTTTCTAAGAGTCCCTTCCTCCCAATAACATAATAACATCAAAAGAAGGAAAACAAACTTTAGTTCGAAAAGCTATTCACTTTTTTAACCAAAATCTATTAAATGCATCAAGAACGGTGTTGAAACCCACCTTATCAAGCACTCTGCCACCATTTCACTCATAGTTTCTTATCAACATTAGAAGATATACAATGTGCAAAATTATTATTCTGTTTCATTAAGTATTTTATGAAAGTTGCTATAGCTGGCAAATTTGGAGTTTATATAATGAAAAATGTATGCAGTACAAGAAACTAAAATAAATGTATGACATAACATCGATGCATACAATCTTTGGTTAACACAGCAAGATACAAAGGTCGTTTAGAGTTTGATTCATGTTTAAACTGAACTTCTTTAATAAAATATATTTAACTTTAGTCAAAACAGAGCAATTTAGCAATAAAAGTTTGTTATTGTGCCAATTTAAATAATTTCTGAGACGAATGCCTAGCTACATTATGTAGCAAAGACCAAGAGACACTGCCTATGAAACGACCTGATAATCTGATATGTATTTACACTAATGACATCAAGAATTTATTAATAGCCGTGTGAGTTACTAAATCCATAAGAACACTAGGAAAGAATAAATTCAAAAGGTTCCTAGAAGTCCTTACAGACCTTGATGTACAAGAAATAATTCTGTAATAGGGTTTCATAAATTGGAAGCCTGCAAGACTTGTTAAACCTGAGCCTGACAATTCAACATTCAATCTTTGAAATTGTACTTACTAAACACTAATGAAAGCAGAATTTACCACAGATTACACACATCCTCGCACATAATTTTCTTTATGCTTTCTTATTGTTGGTTAAGCACTATGCATGCGACTCTGCACCTGTCATGGAGCTAAAAGGCTTGATGTCTGAGGAAACCCTTCAGAAGTACTGGAACATTATCCTATAGTTTATACTCTAATTCATTTAAATTTTGACAAGGTTAAAATGGAATAGATCATTATAAAGGGCACTCTCTAATAATGGAAACAGTACACATTACTATTGTATGCAATTTAGAGCAATATGAAAACCGAGAGCAGTTATATCCATATAGCCACTTAACAGATGAATATATTTGTTAGTGGAAAGAATCTCTCCAGACTAACAACTACCCTTGGATTCCTTTTAGGCTTTTATTCATCAATGTCCATGTCTTGGACTTCATCAATGGTCTGCAATTGTGCAAAACCTGAGAGTAAATTTTGTATCTGAATTGTCATCTGTCACAGCAACTCTTCTGTAAACTAATTCATCAGTCAAGTAACAGCTACAATCTCTCCAAGTTGCATTTTCTCTGCAAAATTGAAGTCCTTAGTTACAAAATACTCTGAACATGTTCTATTTCTTGCACTCAGTGTTGGACACATTCACTTGCCAACAAACTACTTTTGGCCTTAACTCTGAAAGTGATAAAGGGTATTAAACATGTTAACATTATCCACGTTCATCATTCTTATGTATCAGCAAAACGTATAAATT
The DNA here is from genome assembly GCA_000404065.3 of Pinus taeda. Taxonomy (NCBI): domain Eukaryota; kingdom Viridiplantae; phylum Streptophyta; class Pinopsida; order Pinales; family Pinaceae; genus Pinus; species Pinus taeda. The sequence goes on from APFE030468636.1 coordinate 96,239, forward strand.
GCTCTTATTGAATACTATATACCAAAGTCTAAACCCTTCAAAAACATAGAAACAAGGAATTGTTTGGAAACTGAATACTACTAATTCATGTAGGAATTTCTTTCAATGAAATGCACCTGAATTGTATGAAAATCAAAGACCAGGTTAGATTTAAATTGCATAAAATACTGAAACAATCACAAGTACAGATTATTTCAGTTGAATGGTGTTGTCATTGATGCCAATGTCGATTCATGAGCACTCTTAATATTTGTCTAGACTGCATCAGTGGAAGCTCCAATGGTTGAGAAGCCCTGTAAATCCTAGAAGCCCCGCACTTATTGAAGATTTTGAGGTTGAACATCAGTGTCTCTGCTCGAAAGACCATCACCAGTTAATGGTCCTCGTCATACGATTCCAACGATATATGGCAGGCCTTGAGACTGCCGATGGTTTGACATGTCCAATTTAAGTTGACACCCTCATCTTGTGGCCAAGATCTCCAAAGGGGTGATGATGTGGCATATAATTGGTTTGAAACATTGCTCGAAATTGAGGCTAAAAAGGAATTATCATTAAAAGGTTTAAACCAAATATTTTAATTATTTGGAGAGGATTAAAATGAGGGTTTTGTTGGCTCCAATGCCCGAGTTTGGATTAAAAATTCCTCTCAAAAGCCCCCAAGTCGGCTTCAACTAAATGGTGGGATTTTAAATTTTAAATTTGAAATTTAATTTGGTTTCCATCCAAACTTATTCAAGTCAGCTCCCTCCAAAATTTGAAAGTCGGCATGCCTATTAAGAACCTCTTATTCACTATAAAAAGGGACTCGGTTTCTCCACGAATGCATGCAAGATGTTGACCACTCCACATCAACTACCCTATAGCAGTCTACATTTTCGCAAGAAGATTCCATCATGCTCAGGAATGAAGATTATCCAAATTTCATCATCATCTTCAGTCATCATTTTGTAAAAGTTGTAAACCCATTCTGCAAGTTTTTAATGTAAATGATCTTAGTAAGACCATCTATGTATGTAACAACCTAGGAAATCCTATTTTTTGGTGACGATTTCTATCCTAGGAGGTTTTTCGTCTCACCAATTCATGTGTGTTTCTAAACACGGGTGATCGACAAAGGTTTTCCCTCCAACCTCACCCCAAAGCTAGTGTGGATTTGGTTGTCAAGATCTTAGGTAAGTCCTAGTGTTCTAGTCTAGTCTTCTGTAAAAGTAATTTAAGTTAATTGGTTAAATTGCTTTATTAAAATTACTTGGTCTACTAGATCATAATTAAGTTGCAAAATTGGATAAATTGTCTATAACGAATGGGTGTTCCCTCTTCATGTATTTAATTGTAATAACTTGATGTAGAAAATATTTTAGCGCATGGTCTCTCATATTTAGACACCATGGCTAAATTATTTGAGGGTCAGAAACATTATTAATCTTCTCATGAGTCAATTAATTAAATTTTTTGACAAAAATAAATTAAAATTATAAACCAAAAATTTAAATATTTTCAAATCCTAGAAGAAATTAATTCTCCAAATTAAAAAATTCGTGGGTTCTAGAAGATTTAAATTTTAGAGGTCTCCAACAAAGGGAATATTGAAAATTTCAAGAGATTTTGGACCCTTGGGCCTTGGTAGTTAAGTCAAAGTCAATTTTTAAAGAAAATCAACTCAAAATAATTAATTTTGAGTTCATTAAAATTGACTTAAATGAAAATTTCGAATTTCTTCAAAAAATAAAATAATTTGGACAAAGGAAATTAAAAGATAATTAAATCTTTTTCAACGGTCGAGATTACTTTGACGGGAATCAAACCAACTAGACATTGGAGAATTAATCTATAAATTAAAAGTCACTTCTCATTCAAATGATCTAATCATTAGTCGTGTACTAGCTTTTGAAGCTCTCTTGTAATTTTTTTCTGGAATAATACAATGCAAAGTCTTTGAGTTTTATTTGATGGTAGTGTCTCTATCTGGTGCTTTATGGTAATATTGTTCTTAATATTCTGTTGATCTTATTTGATAAGTTGTTGGTTAATATTTTTCATAAAGTAATCTATTGCACAGGTCTCTTGCTTAGATTATTGGGTTTAAGGTAGCATTATAATTTGATTTGATTAGCGGGTATCTCTAATCTTTGAAAATTTAATTGTTATTTTGTATCTCTATTGATTTAACAACTTATATACTAAGTGTGCAGAAATCATTCGTATTTAGAAATTGGACGTTTGGGGAAATCCTCGATTGAACCAATTGACTCCTGAGACATGAGATCTAGAGAGCCTTCATAATTAAAATCCTAAGATTATCTGATGAACTTCTTCTTGCAGGGATTTTTTGGTCTAGTACCTAAATTAAAAACTTTACTTATCTCTTAAAAATTGTGCTAAATAGCTAGATTTGGCTAGAAAAAGCCTTAGATCTACAGATTTGGGAGCGGATTTAGACTCATACTCCTTAGATCTGATAGATCAGTAAATTATTTGTACAGATCTATAGTCTTGTAACATAATTTTTAATTTCTAACACTTGAGATTTTGGTTTTCAAATTAATTTTTGTATATATGTGGGATCTAAGGTTCTATTTTTGTTTTGTGTGTTGATTTCTAGTAGCATCGGATGTGCTCTAAGTCTCAAAATTTGCAAGGAGGCTTGGACACATATATTCTACAATACCCAGAAATCATTTTGGGAAATTTCACCCAAAGACAATTGTATTAAAATAATTAATTATTTTTAATGGGACCTTAAGTCTAAACTTAGGAAAATAAAATAATTAAAGGGTATTAATTTGACTGTGGGTAAAACTTCTAGAAGAAGACGAAGATTGAGTCCAAATGATCTAAGCCATTGATTATAATCTAATATGGGTGATTGGTTGTCAACTGGAGGATTATAAGGACTTTGATGGGCATTTGGAAAACACACCAGGCAGATACTCAGTTACCTGAGTAAAATCAATTTTCTCGCTCGTCGAAGTTCGGCATGAGGAAATTGATTCAGAGGGAGAGTTGCAGATGAGGAGAGAGAGGGTAGCGGCATCAGTAGAGAGTGCAAGAGTAGAAGACAAAGCAGAGACGGGACAACGTAGAAGTTGTGACATAGAGGGACAACCTAAGTCAGATACATGAGGAAACGAGACACGGAGGACACGTAAATAAGAGTATTCGACACGAGACACAACGACCCCAGAAACAAGACACGAGGGATGCATTATATATATATATATATATATATATATATATATATATATATAATATATAAAATACTAAGAAATATAATGTCTGATCCATATTTTTTGAGAAATTAGAACATCTACAGATATGAATCATGATGATATCTATTTAGTATTTAGTGTTTAGTATTTAGTAATGTACTAGTTACTAGTTAGTTTATTAATTTACCACATCAATGATGTTCACAATTCAATGTTCATTGTTCATGTTATTAACAATTGTTCAAGCACATAAAAAACTAGTAACTAGAAATTTAGAAATGTCATGATTGATAAAATAAAACTAGAAATTTAGAAGAACTTGTGAACTGTGCTCTCAATGTGAAGTCGTGAACTGTTCTCTCAATGTGAAGTTGTGAGCACTATGCTCGAATTTGACAAAATTCTTCACACTGCACTGCAAATTTGATTTTGGTGGTGAGCAAACTCGACTCTGGTGACAAACAATGACAAAAACAAACCCAAAAATAAACCATGCCGTAAGTTTTAAATGTCACTTTTGATGGGACACGTGTCCTAAGAGCCAAAAACGTTAGGGCACATTTTTGACACGTCCAAAACACGTCTCAATTGGAGGACACGAAAAAAAATGTTTTCGACACGTTTTTGGAAACGTTTCGTGTCCGACACGTGAAATATGGGACACGAGATCCTGAGGGACGTGTCCTGTGACTTAGGGGACATCGCAGAGGCTGACGCTGGGACTGTGGAATCCTCACGTAGAAGCTGACGTAGTGAGATGCAAAGGGGGCAACACGTCCTCTCCTGGATCAAAATCTCACCAGGAAGTGTGAGAGAACTGTTAGTAAATTTCTCACAGAGATTTCTTTTCTATTATGCTGGTTGTATCTTGTACATAAGATTTTTGCTGAAGATTAATAAAGAAACGCTCATCTGTTGCACTGGTTTTCCTGCATTGGGTTTTTCCGAGGACAATTGTCCAAAACTAACTGTGTCATTGTGATTGTAATTGTGCTAGTATTTTTCCTTGCATTTACTTTCTGCGACATTTTAATTGTGAAGGTTGTAGTAGAATTTATTTCGATATTTGCCATAGAAACACTGTGAATCACTTATTTCTGAATTAATAAGTAGAAGAAATAATATCAGTCACTACAGTTGGATTTCTATCTAGAAATTTTCACATGGTATCAAAGCACAAATCGTAAGAAAAAGAGCTTAGAAGTAGAGAGGAAAAGGATTTTGAAATTACTGTAGAGGCAACAATTCGAAACCCTAGAGGCAACTCAGTTCGAAGGCCAAGGAGGACGGAGTTTTGAGGAGAAATCGATTTCTTTGAATGAGTCGACAAAAATTTGATCTCTAGATCGAAGCTTACTAGAGGCAAAAGGGAGCAACATGTTTTTCCTTGCAGAGCAGATCTTTAGCTGGGACGAAGATATTTTGCAGTGGTTGCTGGGGCAAAAAAGCATCAAAATCGAGAGGAAAATAGCACAAAGAAGGATGGAAAATCAAGATGTCTCTGGATTATCTTCTAGATTAGAAGAAGAATTCACATGCTTGGCAAGTTTAGCATCAGTAGATGTTTGGTACATCGATAGTGGGGCTTCAACCCATATGATTGGAATACGAGAATATTTCTCGAGCTATCAAGAAGAGAAAATGGACTTCTAGATTACTCTGGGAAACAGAACAAAGTGTACTCCAGTAGGGAGAGGCACCATAGCATTTTAGACGGAAGCAGGAACCAACATCCGAGCCACTAATGTTTTGCATGTGCCCCGATTAGGAATGAATTTGATTTCAGTGTCCCAGTTATAAGACAAGGGATACGTTGTATACTTCATTGGAAAGAAAGTATATGTTAAACATCCAAGCTAGAAGAAGAAGAGATAAATTTGAGCTCGAAGCAACAGAATGTAAAGGTTGCAGTTCAAGTCTCCAATGGCACTAATAGGTAACAATCTTAATGGTGAAAAGGAACTGAATGAGCTATGGCACAGGCAAATGGGACACTTACACCACGAAGCATTGAGGATGCTCAGAGACACTGTTACAAGAGTTCCAGTTTTGGGTACTGAGCATGATGATATATGCAGAGGATGCGCACTAGGGAAGTACGTTAAAACAACTTTTTCCAGAGTAAAAACAAAGTAGAGGGTGTATTGGGATTGATACACTCAGATATTTGTGGTCCAATGTCCACAAGAGCTCTTAGTGGTGGCGAATACTTTGTCACCTTTATTGATGATCACTCTAGAAAAAATAGGATCTATTTCTTAAAGACCAAGGATGAGGTCTTTGATCGGTTCAGAGAGTTTAAGGCTCTCATTGAGAACATGACAGGGAAAAATATAAAGGTATTGCGTTCAGATAATGGTGGAGAATATACAGACAAAGACTTCACAGATTTCTATGTAAAAGAGGGCATCAAAAGAGAATGGACAACTCCATATAATCTGGAGCAGAATGGAGTAGTAGAGCGTAAGAATAGAACTATTTTCGGGGTGGCAAAGGCTATGTTGTATGATCAGAATTTGCCTAGATTCTTATGGGAAGAAGCTTGCAACACAACAGTGTATATCTAGAATAAAACTCCTCACAGAGCTTTGGGGAAGAAAACACCCGAAGGGGTCTTCACAAGGAAGAAGTCAGAAGTCAGTCATCTCAGAATATTCGGAAGTGTGGCATATTTTCACATTCCAGACGAGAAGCATAGTAAACTAGATCAGATTGCAGAAAAGGGGTACCTTTTAGGATATAGCGAGACCTCGAAGGCATACAAAATCTACATTCCTAGCAGCAAGAAGATTGTAGTAAGATGGGATGCAAAGTTCATGGAGGATAGAGCTTTCAAGAAATCTCGAGAGATGCTAGCAGAAGATCAGTCAGTGGATATTCCTTTAGTCCAGCAGTAGCAGGGGCAGCAAGGAGGATAAGCAGGAGGGCAGACACCTGGAACTAACATAGTGACCAGTACCAATATTTTCTCAGAAGAAGGAAATCTAAGTAGTTCTCAACAAGTGGAACAACAGAAACAGGAGGGGGATTTGATTGAGCCTCCCACCACCAGTGGAAAAACTAGTAGAGAAGTACAACATACATTGAGGGACGCAAAGGAGTTTGTCGAAGCTCCTAAATCGAGAAGAGGTAGCGTAGACAGCCTGACAAGTACCAAGCCTTGGTAGCATAGGTTGAAGAACCCTCTAACATTCAGGAAGCCGTACAACACCAAGTATGGGTGGATGCCATAGTAGACGAGTATAGTTCTATCATGACGAATGATGTCTGGGAAGTGGTACCTAGACGAGAGGATAGATTAGTTGTAGGATCAAGATGGATTGACAAGATCAAGTATGCTGCAAATGGCAGTATAGAGAAGTACAAGGTTAGGTTCATAGCAAAGGAGTATGCACAAAAAGAAGGAATAGACTATGAGGAGACCTTCGCCCCAATAGCCAAATATACCTCTATCGGATTCATTATATCCCTAGTAGCTCAAATGGGATGGAAGATTCACCAGATGGATGTCAAGACAACATTATTGAACGACGTAATAGAAGAAGAGGTGTATATAGAACAACCGGAAGGCTTCGAAACTCATGAGAAGAGAACTCATGTATGTAGGTTAAAGAAAGCCTTGTATGGGCTCAAGCAAGCACCCAGAGCATGGTATGGTCGGATTGATAGTTACTTCGAGCAGTTGGGATTCGTAAAGAGTGATGCTGATCCCAATCTCTACTATCTGATGATGGAGAATGAGTCACTTATTCTGATATTATATGTGGATGACTGGTTTTTAACAGGGTCATCTAGGCTCATAAAAAACTGCAAGAAGAATCTTGAAGCAGAATTCGACATGAAGGATATGGGGTTGATGCATTATTTTCTAGGGTTGAAAGTATGTTAGAAGAATGGGGAGATCTTCCTTGGATAGGGAAGATATGCTACAGATATTCTTAAAAGGTTGATGTTGATTTTTGGGTAGCACTGGATGTGTTCTAGCCATGAAATTTGGCAGAGAGGCTAAGGCACATGAGATCTCCAAGACCTAGAAATCGTTTCACCCGGATGTAGAGTTATTAAAATAATTAATATTTATAATGAGTTCCTAAGTCTAAACTTAGGAAAATAAAAATATTAATGTGTATTAATAAAATATGGGTGAGAAAGTTCTAAGTGATGAGGATCAAGTTAGTTCTAATCTTAGCTGTTGATTACAGACTTAATCTCGGCCATTGATTCGTAAATAGGAAAAGTATAAAAGGAGGCCTGAGGGTTAGTTGGAGACACACCAAGTGATCAAAGAATTCGATTTTCTGGGGTGAGATTTGCTGAGGAAATCGAGCAAGTGATCAGTTGTAGTGAGGGGCAGTTCGGCAGGAGGTCGAAGAATACATAACAGAGAGGCAACATAGTGTCGAGAGAGATAGCGCAGGCCCTAGAAGCGTTGACGCAGAGGCCGTAGAGCTGACACGGAGGACGCAGAGGCTAACGTAGGCAGCACAAAAACCACAGAGGTTGACACTGGGCCTTAGAGGCAACGTTGGGGAGATTTTGTGGGGCAGACTAGGAGCACATCAACAGACTTTGAGCTGGAAGAGGGTGACACAGCTCATGGAGGAGTGATGCAGTTCCAAAGTAGTGCTTGGAGTAGCTTTTGCTGTCCAGCATAGGGAACAACTGGAGTCGCTGTGGGGTTTGATCATCTGGTTGCTAATTTGGCAGAATATCTGTCTCTAGATAGAGGTACTACTACCAAGGAAATTCTCTGTTGGGTGAGCCATTTCTGACACCCTAGTTGTATTCACAAAATCTGTTTAATAATACGAACCTTCTATATGCTGCACCGATTTTCCCGAATTGGGTTTTTCTGGGGACGATTGTCCAAAAATAACGGTGTCCCTTGTTTTATTGTCTATGTTTATTTCAATGCATGATGTGTATATTTGTGAAGGTTGTAATAGTGTTTACTTCGATGTTTATGCAATTAAATAACTTGTTAATGTAAAGAACAAGTAGGAGATTGTAAACCAGTAATTACAGTAGGGGTTTCTAATGTGTTAGATTCAAGAATTTTCATAGTTCAGAATGCAAGATTGTTGGCCCGTGGCTACACCCATGATCACCCACTGCAAGAAAATAGATGCATCATGAGACAAGGAGGTGGACTCCACCTTGTACAGACAACTCATTGGGTTGCTCATGTATCTCGTCAACACTAGGCCAAACATTTGTTTTGCTGTCAACACCCTTAGTCAGTTCATAATGGAACCAAAAAGGGTGCATTGGGCAGCAGCTGAGCACATTCTTAGATATGCGCGTGGAACAATCGGATATGGGTTGAAATACACTCGAGAAGGTGACTTCAGATTGAATGGATTCACCGATGCAGATTGGGCAGGTAGTTTAGTAGACCGGAAAAGTACCTCTGGGTATTGCTTCAGTGTTGGATCAGGAATGATCTCTTGGTGCAGCAAGAAGCAGAAGTCGGTAGCTCTAAGCTCAACAGAAGAAGAATATATGGCGGCCAGCACAACTATGTGCAAAGCTATATGTCTTAGAAAATTGCTTGTGAGTTTGTTCATGAAAAGGATGAAAGCGACCAGTATTTTCTGTGATAATCAAAGTTTGTTAAGTTTAGGTATGTTCTATGCTAGAGCAATTTATTTATTTTTTCACAGTTAGCAATCACATCAGCATTACGATAAACTGCAGATAGAACATAAATACAAAACGCAGAAGACAAGCCAAGACAAGAGGACACAAGATATGGCGCGAGACAGGGACAAACCCCACAATGTGTGGGGAAACCCTTTGATCAAATCTTCTTTTATCTTCAAAGTTCAGCAGAGAAAGAGAGAGAGAGTACATTTACAACAGAAGTCAATACTTTGACTTATCTAGATCTAGCATAGATCATTTCGTATCATGTTGAGATCAGTTGAAGACATTATGCTTCAACTGATTCTCAATGTGACTCCTTCACCTATCATCGTTCTGCATCCCGTCCATTTGCTGTACCACTACATACTGCACCATGCTGCACTAATCATGATTATCATCATGTTGCCCATGTCCATGATCTTATCCATCATCATGCTGCCCATACCCATGTGTATCATCATCATCATGCTGTTCTAACAGATGTCATTCTATCATTGCTGTTCATTGTGATAGGGCTGCTACAGGTATGCCATTCTATCACCGTTGTTTATCATGCTGCCCATTATCATGCTGCCCTTTGACTGCTGCACCATGTACTTGCTGTTATGTCAAGCCCCCAATTTGGCTCCCAGACTGCCCAACAATCTGATCCAAACTGACCCAAAGAACGGATCCAACACACATCACAATTGCTGCTCCAAGTCTGAGTTATTGCTGTAATGTCTGTGACTGGTTAGGGCATATTTGCCTGCTGTAATAACTCTTGATCAGCCTTCAAAACATCCCTCCTTGACTGCGGCCTACTCTTGAAGAGGTGCTGGCACCCTCGGCTGCTGTCTTAGGCATAGATAGCCCCTAAACAGCTCCACGCTGCCCTCCAAAGAGAGTAAGGACCTGCAGCCCACCTACAGCATCATACGCTGCCCTTCCTTGCACCCAAGACACCTCCATGCAGGCTGAACCAGCCTCTCCTAGCCTCGGCCCCCTAGGGAGTTGTCTCAGCCTCCCCTCGCAACAATTCGGTCCTCAAACATAACCTAGAAACAGCCCTAAAACATCACGCTGTTCTGTCCCTTTTTAATGGTTAGGGCATCCTTAAAACAACAAGTTAGGGAGCCTCATTACTGCGGTTAGGGTCACCCTTGGGACAGCGTATAGATGAGGGCAGTCTTCCTTGATAGCGTAGAGGATTAGGGCATCTCATCTTCACAACATGACTGCGTCTTCCTTGCTAGGGCATCATCCACTTAGCCCAGCGTACTCTTAGTGTCTCTCTCCTTCACCAAAAACCCAAAGACGTGGAGAGGAGGAGAACACATGAAGAGGATGTGTGTTACAAATGATTTCAAGTCCTATATATTTATACTAAAACGTAGATGATGAATAGATACGACTATTGGGCTTCTAAGCCTACTCAAGTTGCTGGTCGGCTTGATAATAATTCCATAATCAAAATTAATTCATATCTCCATAAATACTTATCGGAATCGGATGATCTTTAGATCAATCCTACACCTCTCGATGAGAGGGATCCAATAAAAATATCAGCTGCCATAATAAGCCGACCCACATGGAGTTTGGCCCTAGTTGCCAATTTAACAACCACCCATTGGAATGGAAAGTATTGGACTATTCAACACATATTCTCCCATGGATGTATTGATATTATGGCACTTTCCATAGAAATTTATGTTTCCCCCCATTTGCAACCATCACTTGACACTCTGGTGCTGGATATAGGAAGCAATTCAATTCCTTGGCTATCTTACAATGAATAAAATAATGGGTATTGCCCGAATAAGTCAATGCTATTATCTTTTTCTTCTTGATATGTCCTTCTATATTGATAGTTTGAGGAGTGGTAAATTCGGCCAATGCATTACAAGATATGGTAAGATTCATTTCTTCTTTCTCTAGGGTTTGTTCCTGGTGTGTATCCTCTTATTTTGATATTTCTTGCTCCTTTTCTTCCTCCTCTTCACAATCTATGTAAAATAATTTCTTCTCAACACAATTATGATGTTTAGTGTATTTTCTATCACAACTGTAACAAAGCCACTTTCTCTTTTTTCTTCCAATTGTTGTGGTGTCAAGCTTGTAGGTTGTGGAAGGATAGGGGCAACAACACTTCCATATTTATAGTTGTGAGTGGTAGGCTTGTTTCCATAATTTTTCTTTCAATTTTTCTTGCCAACTTGAATGCCTTCTCCAATGAATCAGGTTCCCAAAGGTGAACCTCATGTTGGATGTTCTCCTTTAAAGTCCCTATAAACACATCAATCCTATGATCCTATGGAATATATTTTACTCTTATATTCAATTTTTAGAAGTCCTCAATGTGCTCTACCATTGAATCATTTTATTTGAGATTTATTAATTGGCTAAAAAAAGTGTTGGTTTTTGTATCCTCATAATGTGCTATCATTTCTTCCTTAAAAATTTCCCAAGTGACAATTTTTTACGAGAGAAAAGCAATCGATATCATAAATGTAGGAATTTACAGGGTAAGTTCCTCAGAGAGAACACCAAAAGGACACCGCTCATAAATAGATCACAGATCAATACACCAGTATTTTGACGTGGTTAAAACCCTCAGAGAGGGAAACAGTCCACGGCCTGCGCCAACGTGGCTACTACAGGCAATTTATTAATAAAAGAATGAAAATTTAGATAAGCTTCTCTCATGCACGGTTAACCTACAAATGACCCTCCATGCGCTTTAAATAGAATTCATGGACCAATCGGGTGTCAAGCCACGGATCAAGTGTCGGTAATACCGAGGAGAGAATGAACCGTCGGATCACTACATATCGTGACCGTCGGATTGTAAGTTACAAAATGTACAACGGTAAAGAAACACACTTTACCTAACTCTATACCTAACTCTATACTAGACCAAGTTGAACTTAACTATTTCCTATGTGTCGGAATATCCTAACATCCCCCCTTGAGAACAACTTGGGATAGGATTGAAGGATTTACAAATATGACACAATAGGAGAAGGAAGGAGGCACTAGAGCCTATCCCCCCTTAGTGACAACTTCCTGAACTCCAAGCATATATCGAAGTTTAGTGAACTTCGCTTCTGTGAGAGCCTTTGTGAAGATGTCTGCAACCTGATCATCTGTTGAACAATATTGCACTTCAAGAACATGGTCATAAATGAGCTTTCTGATGAAGTGCATGTGTAGTTCAATGTGTTTGCTGCACTGATGCTGAACTGGATCTTTGCAAAGCTGAGTGGCACTTTGATTATCACACCAAAGTGTAGTCGGATGCTGCTGCTCAAAGCCCAATTCTGTTAGGATCTGACGAAGCCACAAGGCTTCCTTACTAGCTTCCACGGCACCACGATACTCTGCTTCTGCTGACGAAAGAGAAATGGCAGCCTGTTTCTTACAAGGCCATGTAATAGGTCCTGAACCAAGAGTGAAGACATAACCGGCAGTAGACTTCCGATCATCAGGGTTACCAGCCCAATCAGAATCAGTGAAACTAACTAATAGAGGAGTTGCTTTGGCACTGTAATGAATCCCAAACTGTACTGTACCTCGAACATAACGAAGTATTCTTTTAGCTGCTTTCCAATGACTTTCACGGGGGTTTTGCATAAAACGAGCAACAAGGCCAACAGCAAAGGAAAGGTCAGGACGAGTATGGGTTAAATACAAGAGTTTTCCTACAAGTTGACGGTATAAGGTAGCATCAACTTCAGGAGAAGTACAAGAGACTGAAAGTTGGACTCCAGACTGAAAGGGAGAAGGAGCTGGCTTACAATCTTCCATGTGAAAATGACGAAGAATATCACAAGCATACTTGGACTGGGAAAGGGAAATACCCCCCTTGGATTGCAAGACTTGAAGACCGAGAAAATAGTGTAAGTGTCCTAAGTCTGTCATTTCAAATTTCTTTTTAAGGCTGGACTTCACATGGTTTATAAGGTTGGGATCACTACCAGTAAGAATAAGATCATCAACATAAAGAACAAGGATGATAAGAGAGTTGCCCACTTTCTTGGTGTAGACAATATTGTCAGAATAACACCTAGAAAAAGCCAGATTCTAAAAGAAAGCTATCCATTTTGGAATACCAAGCCCGAGGAGCTTGCTTGAGACCATAAAGAGATTTCTTAAGTTGACATACAAGGCTGGAGTCTGTTTGGATGAAGCCATTGGGTTGTTCCATATAGATTTCTTCATGCAAGTCCCCATGCAAGAAGGCAGATTTAACATCCATCTGATGGACTTCCCATTTTAAAGAGGCAGCAAGGGAAAGACCAAGGCGGATAGAGTTCATTTTGGCAACAGGGGAGAAGGTTTCAGTGTAGTCAATGCCTTCAACCTGTGAAAAGCCCTTAGCAACAAGACGAGCTTTATGTTTATCAACTTTCCCATCTGGTCCATACTTTGTTCTGTAAACCCATTTACATCTAACAAGATTGCGTCCCTTTGGTAGAGGAACAA
>APFE030468636.1:110692-130787 GCA_000404065.3 Pinus taeda
GCTTGATAATAATTCCATAATCAAAATTAATTCATATTTCCATAAATACTTATCGGAATCGGATGATCTTTAGATCAATCCTACACCTCTCGATGAGAGGGATCCAATAAAAATATCAGCTGCCATAAATAAGCCGACCCACATGGAGTTTGGCCGTAGTTGCCAATTTAACAAAGTTGTATTAAACTCTCTGAGAATCCAATATTTCATGATCGGTAGAAACACATTGATATCAGATGTCACTTTATCAGAGACTGTCTTCAGCGTGGGGCAGTACAGTTGCAATATGTCTCCACGGGAAATCAGGTAGCAGACATACTCATTGAAGCTCTAGGAAGAGCTAAGTTCATCTAGTTCAGGGAGCAGATGGGTATGGTAAAGAATTTGTTTCAATAGCAAAAATAGATGGTTTCTTAGTTGCAGTACAGAGGCAGTGTTGGCAGTGGTAGAGTTAGCAACAGTACGGATGCAACATTTGTGCAGTAGTTGGTGGGAAATGATGTTAGACATCAACAACGCAAAGGGAGATGTTACTTAACAAGGTGATGCTTCAGTGCGGTGCATTGCTAGAGCAAATTCCTCACTAAAAGGGAGTGCTGATTTTTGGTAGCATTGAATGTTCTCTAAGTCTCAAAATTTGCAGGGAGGCTTGGACACATGTATTCCACAATACCCAGAAATCGTTTTGGGAAATTCCACTTGGAGATAGTTTTATTACAATAATTAATTATTTTTAATGGGACCCTAAGTCTAAACTTAGGAAATTAAAATAATTAAAGGGTATTAATCTAACTATGGTAAAACTTCTAGAAGAAGAGGAAGATCGAGTCCAAATGATCTGAGCCATTGATTAGAATCTAATCTGGGTCATTGGTTCACAACTGGAGGATTATAATGATTTCGATGGGCATTTGGAAAACACACCAGGGAGATACTCAGTTACCCAAGTAAAATCAATTTTCTTACGAGTTGAAGTTCGGCAAGAGGAAATCGATTCAGAGGAAGAGCCGCAAGTGAGGAAGAGCGAGAGGGTAGCAGCATCATTAGGGAGTGCAAGAGCAGAGGACGCAGAGAAGAGAAGGGACAACACAAAAGTTGTGACACAGAGGGACAACGCAGAGGCTGACATTGGGATTGCGCAGTCCTCATGTAGAAGTTGATGCAGTGAGACGCAGAGGGGGCAGCAAGTCCTATCCTGTATCAAAATCTCGTCGGGAAGTGTGAGAGAACTGTTAGTAAATTTCTCACAGAGATTTCTCTTCTATTCTACTGGTTGTATTTTGTAAATAAGATTTTTGCTAAAGATTAATAAAGAAACCTTCATCTGCTGCACAGATTTTCCCGCATTGGGTTTTTCCGGGACAATTGTCCAAAAATAACTGTCATTGTGATTGTACTTGTGCTAGTATTTTTCCTTGCATCTACTTTCCGCGGTATTTTAATTATGAAGGCTGTAGTAGAATTTATTTCGATATTTGTCGTAGAAGCACTATGAATAACTTATTTCTAAATTAATAAGTAGAAGAAATAATATCAGTCACTGTAATTGGATTTCTATCTAGAAATTATCACATTGTGTAGGTTCACATCTGAAGATTCTCAAGGAAAATTTGGGGTTTTGAGGCAGATCTAGGCCCTTGAGGGAAAGATCTAGCCTCAAACTTTGTGTGCAGAGATTAAATGAAGAAATCAATCGTTTGAAGGTTCATATCATTGGTTTCCATAGCAAATTTCGAGAGCAAATCTAAAGCGAAATTATATCAGTTTCGAAATTTTGACTTTGGGCAAATTTTTCTTTTTTTTGGGCAACCCTTGGCTTCTTCTCTGCGTTTTCCTCTTCCTTGGTCTTCCTTCCATCCCTAACCCGCAACTTCATCTTTCCCTCTTCTCATCGCTGCTAACCCTCTTCCAATCGCTAGCCTAAATCCTATTGTGGCCCCTCACACCGCCTTCATCCCGGCTCTCCTTTCTCTTTACCAGTGGCTCCCATTCCTCTGCCTGCGTTAAGCTTTTCCACTGCCTAGATTCCCCTGTCGTGGCTTCTCCCCTTCACTGTTAAGTCATCCCTACTCACAGTCCCTTCTCCTTTCCTGGTCCGTGTCCCTTTCTCTCCACGCGAGTTCCTCCAGCCTTCTTCTCTGCATCGCATTCCCTCTCTTTTGCATCCCTTCTCATCCTTAGATTTGTTGCTCCCTCATCCCTCGATTATATCTCGACCTGCTTCCATTGCCTCTTTCTTTGTCACTAGCATAAAGTCACTATCCCTCACGCATCAACATTTCAATTTAATTTTTTTAAGTGGCCTTTGGCCCTTTAAAAAAATTAAATTTAAACTTTTCATATTTGGGACTTAAAATCAGACCATAACCCAATTTTTATAAGGTTATCATGGTTAGAAGAAAGGCAGCATAGGCGGAAAACCCAATGCTCTCGACAATCACTATCAAGAGGCAAAATTCTTTTAACACAAGAAAATGGTACTATCTTCAAGAGAATGTTAGAGAGATTAATTCAGATGGAGAAAATTGGTTTCAAATGCTTCAGCAGCCATGAGTTAACAAATATAATCCAAAGTACACTTGAGAAGTGCAAAAGAGCAAAAAATAGGAAATCATAATCAAATTGTTTTCCTGTAAATGCTTGGTTTGATGAAGAATGCAAAATGGCAAGGAGAACCTTGAAAAAGACAAGAAAATAGAAGATGAATGTAAAGTTATATAAGCAGATACTAAAAAGGAAGAAAGATGAGTTCAAGCAAACAAGGAGAGAAGAGTT
Source organism: Pinus taeda (assembly GCA_000404065.3). Lineage (NCBI taxonomy): Eukaryota > Viridiplantae > Streptophyta > Pinopsida > Pinales > Pinaceae > Pinus > Pinus taeda. Next base: position 113,468 of record APFE030468636.1, read on the forward strand.
AATATATTTAAGCAAGAATAATCCAAAGCTTTTCTGGCGGGAGCTGCAACCAAGGGAGAAGAAAATTGAAAATAATATTACAGCGAATCAATGGTTTGAATATGCAAGGCAACTCTATGAGAAAGAATTTGAGGCAGAGTCCCCCCTAGGATCAACACAAATTCAAAGCTCTTCACATTACAAGAGGTGGAGAATGGAATTAAGACTCTGAAAACAGGAAAGGCAAAGGACTTGGTTGAACTTCAAGCAAAGTATCTAAAATGGGGAATGAACGCTCTTGCACCGCACATCATGAAAATATTCAACAACATCATCCAGCAAGGATTCCCAAGAGACTAGACAACTAGCCTAGCAATACCCCTTTTTAAAAGTGGGAAAAATAATAATCTATCCAGCTATAGAACAATTATGATCAATCCTTTGTTTGCAAAGCTTTTCGGCAGCATGGTAGAAGACAAAATTAGCAAGTGGGTAGAAGTAAAAGAAAAGAGGGCAAGAGGATGAGCGGGTTTTAGGCTGAAACATTCTATAGTGGATCATGGCATCACGTTGAGACACATTGTTGAAAAGGTTTGAGAGGACAAACAAGAAGTATTTTGCTGCTTTGTTGACTTCAAAAGAGCATTTGACACAGTCCCTAGGGATAAGTTGTGGCATAGAATGGAAAAACTTGAAATTCCTATGCATTATAGAGCCCCTGTCCATAGACTTTATGAAGAAGTGAAAGTCAAAGTTAGAACCTCAACAGGTATTTCAAAAAGCTTTAGAAGTGACATTGGAGTCAAGCAAGGTTGCCCTCTATCCCCCACTCTTTTTGGTCTATATATTGATAAATTGGAAGAGTGGCTAAATCTGCAAGGTGGAGATGGTGTTCAGTTGGGGGATTTTGTGATAAAGCTTCTTTTATATGCTGATGATATTGTATTGATTTCTAAATCGGCCCATGGATTGCAAATGCACTTATATGCCCTTGAGCATTTTTGTAGAGCAGTGGGGATGCAAGTCAATACTAGCAAGACCAAAATAATGATTTTTTCTAATAAAAGGAAGCAAAGCCAACATCTTTTCTTCTTTGAAGAAGTAAATGAGTACAAGTACCTTGGGATTGATTTCGACAACAAACTCAATTGGGAGGAATGCAGAAAGAAGAGAATTTTAGGAGGGTGGAAAGCATTATATGCTCTTTAAAACAGATGTAGAGAGGCATAGTTATGTGATTGGAAAACAATTAAAGTGCTTTTTGGACTCCTAGTTTGTCTAGTGATGCCTCTATGGGTGTGAATTGTGGGCTAGCAGCACTTCCGTCTCAAAATGGAAACAAATTGAGAAAATCCAAAAATGCTTGATCATGAGCAAGTTCAAAATAAAAAAATTTGGTACCTTATGAGATAATGTAAAGTGAAACAGGATCAACTTCCATTGAAGCAATTGCTATGGTGCGGCTCATAAGATACCTAATAAGAATTGAACAAATGAGAGTAGGTAGATGGCCTAATGTTATCTTCAATGAAGGCAACAGTGAAAGAAAGAAAACATGGATGAAGCAAAACTACACATGGATGCAAAAATGGAATATCTACCTCAATGCCTTTCCCACAAATAGCAAGGAGCTAAAGGATTTTGTTATGGAGAAATTTCGTAAAAAGGTATGGGGAAAAGAGTTGGGTAGAAAGAAGAAATATTACATTGAAGAATTCAACCCTATGTGTGATTTACAACAAAAGGAATTCATTGGAGCTAGCATTTCGTGGAGGGGAAAGGTTCTTATTGCTCAATTAAGGACCAACTCACATCAACTTCGGCGTCAAACAGGATGGTGGAAAACGCCTAAAGGAGCTTGGGAAGAACGGGTGTGTACATTTTGCACGTTTGGCGCTGTGGAATCGGAAAAACATTTCATTTTGGAATGTGATGCATTCAAAGACATCAGAGAAAGTTATGAGAACATGTTAGCACCAATTTCTTGGCATTGTCTTTTTAATGAGGGGATTGTTGGAAGGTTAGCTCAGCTCATCATCAATTTCAATCGGAAATGGACTGAATTGCAAACAGCGAAAAACAGGGAACTAATGGTCTCATAGTCTCGTGGACCTTAAAATATCATTTCATTTCATAAAAACTCACCTTTACTCACATTTCACTTTTGATTTAAATTCTTTTTGTGCCCTTTGGCCCATTAAAAAGTTAAATTTAACTTCTTCTTCTTCTTCTTCTTCTTCTTATTTTATTTATTTATTTATTTTTTTCTCTGAATTTTTGTGATAAGGGTTTTTTTGGACCTTTAATCTTGTGAAATAGTTTTGTGGGAATTTTTTTTTGTAGTCAAGGTTCATATAATCTTAATTTTTTTCTATGTTTGACTATGGAAGAAGAAATATTTTTTTTGGATTAGAGACATTAGAAAATTGATAAGTTCCAGAATTATTTGAAGAGGTGTTTTGGCATTAATTAGCATCTAAATTTCATTGTTATCTTGAATATTAAATCGTTGAAATTTAAGTGCTTAGGCTTTCATTATTTGCATGCTTTGTGATTATTAATCTTTGGTTTTAATGCTTGATATCTATTAAGATCGCTCTCTGTCTAAGAAGGAAATTAACTCTAAGCTTGGATTTATTTAATTGAATTGTTGGATATTTCTTGAATTAGTTTCAAGAATTTTTCAAGTAATTGTGATCAACATTTCTATTGAGTACTCTATCGTGGACTTATGGAAAATTGTATATCTTTCGAGCATCTGCATAGTTGGGATTTTTCATTAAATTTTTGCTTAAAGTACTTACAGTATGTAACTCAGAATAAATCATAATCTAAGTGCTTTGAGTCTTTAACATCTTGCCTCACTCATCCCTTTTGCTAATTGCATATTGCATCTGTTTTCATAATAATAACATTTTCCTTAGCAACAGTTGTCCATCCTGTACTTGGTCCTAAATTTCTTAGCAAGATAGTTGACTCCACAAGGCACTGGTATCAATTGCCTAAATAGAATCATTTAAGTCTTGCTAGATCTAAACAAGTATTTGGTCGCTCAACTATGTCTCCCAGACTGGTTAGTTCCCAACTAGTCCTCCTCCATTCCATTTCCGTAGGGTCTACCTCCCTTAGTCTGTTGCTGGGAGACAACTTAAATGGAGAAAATGGGGATCAGGGTGACAATGCCCGATGTGAGTCGTTGTCACAGTGCCTAGACATTCTATGCGACAACACAACACAATGCCTAATCTTCTGTGCATTTTTCGTGACTAGAAGGAAGAAAGGTCTGTGACTTTCGCTGGTAATTTTTAGTGGTTTACTGTTACGCTGGAAATGGGCTTTTGTTGTATCTTAGCTTAGGGGTTTCGATGAACTATTATAGTCACATTTCTGAGCTTATAATTTATCCTTTTTAGTTGAAGATTTATATGGGTTCCGTAAAGTTTATTTGCAAGCATTTCCATGAGCCTCCGACTCTTCTAGAATCCAAATCTGAGGCACATTACCGTCGACAGTCACACCATCATTTGGTCTGAAGAGACGAATAATTAAAGGTGTTTTAAATTAATACATGCCTTCTTACATGTAATCAGCGGCCTTACTGTTCGAGCATATGCAATAGCATTTTTCTTTGTACTAGGTGGAATCCTGAAACGATTGTCTGTCATGATTTCATGCATTACGTTGACCAATTGACACATTAAACGTTGGTTGAGAGACGTTGTAAAGAAGTCCTGCATTATAGATCATCAAACCTCTCATGTGCTAAAACCCACGATAGCCACAACTATTTCACTTGTCAGTTCTAGGCTGAGATCTCTGGAACCCACTGTGTGACCTTTTTTGTTGCAACAAGCCACCAGTGGATTCATTATTGGCCATCGGATTATTTCTCTGCCAACATGAAGTTGGTTTCCTTCCATTGAATCCCACAAGGCATTGTGAAACCCAGTCCAATGTTATAAGGGTGTAGAGGGGCCAGGACACTACGCTATACTTTTGAGGAAATTATCCACGAACAAACAAACAAGAGGCTCGCAGGCTTAAAGAAATTACAAAAAGAATCTTGGCTTAAAACATAGGGCTCCATTTGTTAGGCTCTTGTAAACTTTGACAAGAAGGAATAGTTTTATCACCATCTGGGTTCTTAGATTTGTATGCTAAAGAAAACTAATTGCCACAATGTTTTTTTCTTCTTTTTCTATTAATTATGTTTGTTCGGTCTGGTGTTAGGAAATAATTCTAAAGCAACTCGATTACTATTTATGACATCTCCTTAATGCCAATCTGAAGGCTATTTGGGTAGTTTATAGGAGGCTCTTAATCACTAGATCTTTCGTGGCATATTGAAGTGTTGGAAGGTGATCTAAGTTGCAGAGAATGTTGAATCTCCACAACCTTTGGTCTAGGTTAGAGTCTTAAAATCACTGATGCTACCAAACCAAGAATCTCAACCATAAACTACTTTGCTAAGAGGAAATATAAAGCAGTAAATCACACATGCACAAAACATGGACAATTTTTTAATTTTTCAACCCAACTTCGTTATATTAACAACATATAATACAACAGTCTACGACTCTTGTACCAGGGATAATGGCCCTTAGTACAAGATACAAAACTGGGGCTTGGTGCTAGTCCATCAACGACCAATCTGCCCTCATAAGATACACTGACCATTTGGCTGATCTAGTCGACTCTCTCAGCTCTCCTCGGTCGTACCCTATACCTGCCTCGTCCTTTGGCTTCCGATCTGTAGCTCCTGCCTCTATCAATGCTCTAAGTCCATTTGGCCATTGAATCTCGACTATCGAATCTGCTCTCTAGTTGTGCCTTCATCCATCAAGGCCCCAACACATTGAGACTCTTATCGATTTGTTAACAACTCCACTGGTGAACAACTTTCAACTACCCATTACTGCTTCTCAGCTACTTAAGAACATCAACCCACTATGTTCTTCTTGTGTTGCACCCATTGTTGCAGGAACCGTCCCCCCACCCCCACAAGGATCCAAAGGAAGATCTGCGTCCCATACGGATCCGCCACCGATCCTTCAGCGGAACCGCGGATTGGAAAATTGGATCTGCAGTTCCTCCTTTTTTTGACAATTCCTGCAAAATTGGATTTGTGGGGGCTTGATCTGTGACTCCTACTACCCGATCCGCGGTTCCTACTGCCTGATCCGCAGATCCAGAAAGGATCAGGTGCGGATCTATGGAGGTTCAGGAGTGTATCCACCGCCGATTGCGGATCGAAGATAAGGTGGATGGTTCCACGAGGCTATTTTTGTTTTTTTGTTTTTAGGAAATTTTGAATTGTTTTGTGAGGAACTACACCTTTTGAATACTCCCAAGGTGCTCCTTGATGCTCCCTAGATGCTTCCTAGATGCTCCCTGATGGTAATGTTAAATTCTTAAAGTAAAAGTGACATTCTCCTTTATCTTTCATTTCCATCCTTTTACTTAAATTTTTAACATTACCATGAAATGACTCAAGATGTTTGAGGGTGGTTCCAACCTCATCAGACTTCATATGGAAAAATAAAATTTCATATCCCATTCAAAATTCAGCAGACTTAATAGTTTTCAGGATCAATGGGATTGTGGCGTTTCATTGGATTATATCATGTATGAGGGCAAGTGATTGGCATTTAATCAAGAGCAACAATCCCTATATGTACCCCAGTGTTGGTGTTATTAATTCTTGAACTCCTTTGTCATAGCCTTAGCAATTATGTACCTTTCACTCAAGTCAAAATCATTGATCAGGCATATTAAGCTTTCTCTACCATATTATAAGGCTTGGATTAAGTTGTTTCATAAAAAATAGGCAATGTTGACTAAAATACCTATAGAATTGTAGAGGCAAAGGCTAGACAAGAGAAGAGGAATCTAGATTGTAGATGGTTGAAGCTGGAATAATTAATCATTGATGTACAATGGATGCCATATCTATCTTAATTTATGTAAAAATAATAAATATGCATGTTTTCATGTCTTCTACAGCTAATTTGGTATTTTGGATGTTTCTTAATATGAATGCAAAAAAGTATTATATATATATTAATATATTATATATATATATATATATATATATATAGTAGATGCTTCTGAGACGCTTCGCTTCCTAGATTTTTGGGAAATGACGCTTCCGCATCCCTACTTCCAAAAACCAACCCCGCTTCGTGCAACATTAGCTGCACCAATGAAGCCCAACATAGGACACGGAGGGCTACCACCTATCACTGCAAGATGTCCATCTCCTACAATGAACATAGGCTAGGATTGCCCATCATCTGTTGTAGAAGTCCTTCTCCACACACAAGTCTCGGGCTCCAATTTGCCAATCTAGCAGTCACTTTCGTCCATCAAAATGTTGCACATATGGCTGCAATACTTCACCCAATCATGCACCAACAACGTCCTTCTTGTCTGCTACTCTAGGGCTACTTTGGGTAGCCAACTCGTTGCTCTCCAATCAACTCTAAGGCACCCAATCAATCACTCAAAGTTCCATCTACAACACACCTTGTTGTTGTCCTCTTGTCCTTAGATTTGATGTGCCATTTGTCACCTTGGTTTCTTGGTAGGCCTCCCAACAATCCATGTGGACTCCTCCAAACAACTCCTAAGGCCTCTTCACACTGCCCATCAAACGCTCCACTGCAATAGTGAACACTTGGACCCAAAAATTACACTGTTGGTTCTCCTCCTAGGAAGATCCTTCAGCTCCTCGGAAGATCATCCACATGGCACCAACAGGATGCTCATCAACTTGATCCAAACATGGTCAACCCTTGACCCCGTACATCTCCCAAAATGTTGTTGTCCTCTTGCTGCACTTGTTGTCACTGGTTCACTGGCTAGGGCATCAATCTTCAACCCTCATCCTCCACACAGTCAACAATGTAGGTCTTCTTTTGCTGCGGTCCTCCAAGGTAAGGCACCTCTTCATCCACGCTACCCTTTTCTAGGCCTGTCCACCTAAACGTTGCCCCTGAAGGGCCTCTAACTGCTAGCTATGGTCTGCGGCCTAACACAACAGTTAGCTATGGCTGTGATCCTTCCTTAACCACCACCCAAACAATCCTTAACAACCCTGTTTTGTCACTAAGCCCTGCAGCCTTCACTGCCCAGCAAACCTGCCCTAATCTGCACTTAAGATCAACCCAACTACTCTTGTCTAGCCACCAAACAATTCGCTGTCACCTACAACAATTCCGCGCTATCTAGGGCAAACTTTCCCACAATGAATCTTCCCCTTTTGCTGCGCCTTAGCTTCTTGCAAGTCGAGCTCTAGAACAACCCTTTCTCACCACGCTATCACCTACAACAAACAGAGAATATCACGTTGCCTTCTAAACCTCCTCAAGTTGTCCCTTTGACTCTTCTTCTCCACACAAATTTCATAGCTATCCTTGAGATGTATTGCCACTTCTTGGATGCCTAAATGACTCCATATCACTTCATATCTTATGAAGGCTCAACGTCTAATCTTGAAGTGACATGTCCATTGGCTCTCTTTTACATCAAGTCGACCTACTTGACAACCAATATTTAATTTGTCAACTTCAAAATCAATATCTCTCTAACGACAACTCAGATTCGGACAATTTTCATTGCATTGGAGTTGTCTTTCCAAGCACTATCATCCTCATCTATCACATGTCATAAATCCATCATCGTTTTGTCCCAAATCTCGATGGGTGCCAAAAGCCTACACTTGGGCCCACAAGCTGCCCCTGTGGTGCTTTTCCCTCCAAACCCTGAACCCTAGGGCTTGGAGTACCCCCCAAGCTACACAAATCAACACTCCCTCTTAGCGAGGGAGGTACTTCAAAGACTAGGAAGTAAGCATCATCATCGGGTGACACTAGCCCATCTGGCATCCATCACTGCAGCATACCCTGTAGATGAATCCGACAATCTCAGTAGTGCCTCTACCTCGTCACATTCGAACCTGAAGATCCCAAACCTCCATAGGGCTGCTCCCTCTAAGGCTAGACTTCCTCTAAGCCTAAACGATCTCCACTGGATCAATCCTGCAAGCACTCATCCTCCTAGATCAAATACCACTCGTGCAAATCCCACCAATCTTGGATAAGCAACATCACGATCCGATGAAGACTCTAGCTTGCCAATTTGTAGTCCATCACGTGAATCCATCTCGATCAACTTGATCTCGTTCATGCCAAAGAAACCCTCGAGCTGTCCCAACCATCCATGACAAGACATAGGAAGGCCACGATCTACAAACCGCCACACAACATATTGAAGTGCACCAGGTTCACCACCGATCCACCAGAACTCCTAGCCTATCTCATCATGTAGTCTATCGAGATCACATCTCCATGTCTCCTACTCAACCCTTTGCTCCATGATATAGACACTGAAAACTCCCTCTAAGTTGCTTCGCTGTGCACTCTCTGATTCACTGTCCCTCAAAGTAGCTCAGACACGTTCTGATCCCATGTTGAATTTCCACGCCCTTGGGTCTAGGTTAGAGTCTGAAACTCACTGACGCTACCAAACCAAGAATCTCAACCATAAACTACTTTGCTCAGCGGAAATATAAAGCAGTAAATCACACATGCACAGAACGCAGAATTTTTTTTTATTCTTCAACCCAACTTCATTATATTAACAACATATAATACAACAGTCTAGGGCTCCCGTACTGGGCATAATGGCCCTTAGTACAAGATACAAAACTGGGGCTTGTTGTCAGTCCATTGACAACCAATTTGCCTTCAACAAGATACATTGATCATCTAGCTGATGTAGTCGACTCTCTCAGCTCCCCTCGGTCATACCCTTTACCCACTCGGTCCTTCGGCTTCTGATCAGCTCCTACCTCTACCAATGCTCCAAGTCCATATGGCCACTGAATCTCAGGTATCAAATCTGCTCTCTAGTTGTGCCTTCATCCATCAAGGCCACAACACATTGAGACTCCTGTGAGTTTTTCACAGCGCCAATTGTGAACAACTCTCAACTGCCCACTGTTGCTTCTCAGCGACTTACGGACTTCAACCCACTATGGTTTTCTTGCACTGCGCCGATAAAGACCAACATAGGGCACAGAGGGCTGCCACCTATCACTGCAAGATATCCATCTCCCACAATGAACACGGGCTAGGGCTGCCCATCATCTGCTGTAAAAGTCCTTCTCCACACACAAGTCTCGGGCTGCAATCTGCCAATCTAGGAGTCACTTTCGTCCATCAAAGTGCTGCACATAAGGCTGCAATACTCCACCCAATCATGCACCAACAATGCCCTTGTCTGCTGTTCTAGGGTTACTTTGGGTAGCCAACTCGCTGCCTTCCAATCAGCTCTAAGGCACCAAATCAATCACTCAAGGGTCCATCTGCAACACACCTTGCTGCTGTCCTCTTGTCTTCAGATCTGATGTGCCTGCTGTCACCTTGGTTTCTTGATAGGCCTCCCAACAATCCACGTGGGCTCCTCCAAATAACTCCTAAGGCCTCTTCACACTGCCCATCAAACACTCCACACAATAGTCATCACTTGGACCCAAAAATTACATTGCTGGTTCTGCTCCTAGGAAGATCCTTCAGCGCCTCGGAAGATCATCCACATGGCACCCACAGGATGCTCATCAACCTGATCCAAACATGGTCAAATCTTGACCCAATACATCTCCCAAAACGCTGTTGTCCTCTTGCTGCACTTACTGTCACTGCTTCACTAGTTAGGGCATCAATCTTCAACCCTCATCCTCCATGCAGTCAACAATGCAGGCCTTCTTTTGCTGCAGTCCTCCAAGGTAAGGCACCTCTTCCTCCACGCTGCCCTTTTCTAGGCCTGTCCACCTAGATGCTGCTCTTGAAGGGCCTCTAACTACTGGCTATGGCCTGCCGCCTAGCACAACAGTCAGCTATGGCTGTGGTCCTTCCTTAAACACCACCCAAAATATCCTTAACATCCCTGTTTTGTCACTAAGCCCTGCTTCCTTCACTGTCCAGAAAACCTGCCCTAATCCACACTTAAGATCAGCCCAACTAGTCTTGTCTAGCCCCCAAACAATCTGCTGTCACCTACAGCAATTCCATGCTGTCTAGGCCAGACTTTCCCATGCTGAGTCTTCTACTTTTGCTGCGGCTTAGCTTCCTGCAATCTGAGCCCTAGAACAGCCCTTAGATAGCCTTCAAACAACCCTTTTTCACCACGCTGTCACCTACAGAAAACAGAGAATATCACGCTGCCTCCTAGACCTCCTCATGCTGTCCCTTTGACTCTTCTTCTCCACACAAATTTCAGAGCTATCCTTGAGATGTATTGCCACTTCTTGGATGCCTAAATGACTCCATATCACTTCATATTTATATACATACGAAGGCTCAACATCTAATCTAGGAGTGACACATCCATTGGCTCTCTTTTACATCAAATCAGCCTACTTGACAACCAATGTTTAATTTGTCAACTTCAAAAATCAATATTTCTCTAACGACAACTCGGATTCCAACGAATTTCATTGCATTGGAATCGTCTTTCCAAGCATTATCATGCTCATCCATCACATGTCGTAAATCCATCATCGTTTTATCCCAAATCTTGATGTGTGCCAAAACCCCACACTTGGGTTCCAAGCCCACAACCTGCCCTTGTGGTGCTTTGCCCTCCAAACCCTGAACCCTGGGGCTTGGAGTACCTCCCAAGCTACACAAATCAACAGAGAAATTACTGCCATTGAAGCTGGTTGTCTATCTATGACCCAAATGTCTGAACATGGGGTGGAAGTATATTATTTATAATTCTAAAGAGCACCAAGGAATGCTGGATATACTCTTGCGTAAGTTTCATATTGAAGTTGCCTTGAAATATGGGGAGACTTGATTATATTGATGGTGTTGCACTCGTAAGGTTGTTTGCTATCACTATTCTGGTTGGATAGGATTGGCCTTCAATTTATTGAATGCCCTTGGTCTAAAGCAACATTGCTACATCTGGCATTTGCAATCAAGCAGGTATGTAAGTATTAGACTGCTAAAATAAGGAGTCAAGAACCCTTCTTTGATAACTTAGTGCAGCACCTCTGTGTTGACATTTTACTCTTGCAATGAGATCTGAAACATAGAAGTCATGCCAAGTAACCTTACATAGAGAAGTCGTGAGTAGCAAATTGTTGGACTGAGTATTGTACAGATCTTCACATATCATGTATTGGACAGAATATTGTTTCACATATATTACAACTGCTATAGAGTCTGTTGTGAGCTGTCAGTTTGTTTTGAATGTGCATATGAATGATTGTTGCTGCCATGACTGAATATGGGTCTTGTGAAAATATTTGATTGTTGAACCGGCTGAAGGAGTGTGTTACTGCAGAAATGTTATTTGCCTAAAGAAGCCTAGGGTTTGGAAACTGAAGCATTCAAAAGTTGTTGACTATACCTTCAGAGTTTGGGCAGATGTCAAAGAGGCAGAGACAGTGTGGCAGAGTGGCAACTATACAATACTCTAAAGTTATCTACAGGTGCAACAGTTGTAGAGAGCTAATGGTACATATAACAAACATGTAAAATCTGCATAATTCAGTTACATTGTTGTATCATTTAGCAAGGGGTTTGATTGCAGTAAGGGTTTTCTTCTAGAAGGGTTAAGAGCAGAATCATTTCTAGGACAAGAGGATCATATCAGCTTGCAGGCATTTGTTGACATTGATACTTCATCAGCAAAGACACTAAGACCTGTGGAACAATATGATCTGAGGACTACTGCAGATGTATTTAATTATTTTGTCATTTGAAGGATTGACAATATGATCTTAAGTATGGAGCATCAAAAGTATTTTGAAGTTAGGGTTTGATGCACAAAAGTAGATTTGATTGTTGAAGCAAAGTTTGTATTTGCAGAGAGTTTTGTAATTTGTATTGTATTTGAGCACAAGTGGATCTAGTCTGAAAATTTTGAAACGTGGTTCGCCGTGGTGAGCTGAAGGTTGGAGCCTTTAGAGCAAGTGGCGACTTGTTGTGCAGGGTGGCAGGGTGGTGCAAGGCAGGAGAGTGTAGTCTCCTTCAAGTTGGAGCCTAAGAACACTTCAAAGTCGCAGGCCAATGCTAGGGCAGGTTAGATCCCATGCAGGGTGTTGTAGCATCCCTCAAGTAGCAGCTGGTGAATCAGGGAGTTGTAACTTCCTTCAGGTCGGAGCTTGTAAACTCAAGCGTTGGAGTGTCCATCTAGTCGAAGCTGGTGAAAAGGGTGTTGGAGCATCCTTCAGGTCGGAGCCTGTAAACATGGGCGTTGAAGCGTCCATCTATTGAAATTCTGTTATTCTATGTTGTAACAATCACTTATTACAAAACTTCTTTATGCTACAATATTGGATAAGCAATTGTAGATAGAACATAAATCGAATGCACAATAGAAGACAACCAAGAATACAATGAGACAGAGAATTTAGGTCCAATGAACAGGGAAAAACCCACAAGGGGGAAACCCAACCAGATTCATCTTCTATTAGAAATCAATTGTTCAACAGAGATACAGAGACAATGAGGGATCAAGAGAATGAGTAAGTTCACTCAAATCTAAACAACCTGTAGCATGAAGATCACTAGTAGCAAAAACAGATGCACACACTGAATCAACACTGAAACACTAAATCAACCTTGGCTCACCAAGTTCTGATCTTACTCTCCAAGTCTCTCTCTCACAATCTTCTTCAACTCTCTCCAAATCTCTCTCAAGTTCAAATTCTTCTTTCACAATGCACAAGTAGTGAGGGGAGAAAGAATGAGACACATATATATAGTGTTGAAATTCTGATGTTCTATGTTGTTACAATCACTTAAACCCAAAACTTCTTTATGTTGCAAAATAAGGTAAGTAATTGTAGATAGAACATAAATCATATAAACCATATGCACAATGGAAGACAACCAAGAATTCTATGAGAAACAAAGAAGTTAGGTCAATGACTAAGGAAAAACCCACAAGGGAAAAACCCAACTAGATTCTTCTTCTATTAGAAATAAATTGTTCAATAGAGATACAAAGTACAATGAGAGAATGAAGAAGTTCACCCAAATTTGAAGATCTCTAATAGAAGTAGCTAATGCAAACACTGAATTGCTTCGGCTCTCCAAGATCTACTCTCTCTTCAAGACTCTCTCCCCCCCTCTCTCTCTCTCACAATCTTCCTCTAGACTCTCCAACTCTCTCTTTCTCAAGTTTGAATTTTCCTTTCACAAGCACAAGTGTATCAAGTGAGGATGAGAGGCACAAAAATATAGGAAGAGCAAGGAGGTTGAATTCATAAAGGAGTAACTCCTATGCCTTGAAGAGGAGTTACATATGCCATAAAGGGGAGGAGTGTAACTTATGAATTTGGGAGTAGTGTAACTTATGCATTAAAGAGGTGTAAGATGAATCTTTTTATGACGTGTCATTAAAGTGTGTAAGAGAGTGTAAGAGGTGCGTAAGAGCATTAAAGAGAGAGTAATGAATCCATTAAGAGAGAGAGAAAGTAACATATGCTTTAATTGAGGGGAGTTACATATGACATGATTGAGTCTCATGATTCAGAGACTTGAATTTCTTTTTAATAATAATACAATAATTCATAAAGAGGATAATAGTAATAATTATAATAATATTGATGATTAAGCTAAAATTAAACAATCGAGATTGATTCATGACAAGTTAATTGATTTTCCACAATATATATATGATTACAAATTGATGGAAGGTGATTTACTATTTTTGGAGAGTCATGGTTGCAAAGATAGACATGACTTTCTATTTTTAGAAAGTCAGTTTAGAAGGGTCATAGATGAAATTTTATTCAAAGAAATTCATTCCATTGCTGCCAATTTTCAACACTCCCTCTCAGCTAGGGAGGAGTTTCTTTCTAATACAAGGATCTCTTCTATTTTTGTTTTGGAACAATGATGTTACAATTTAATGAAGAAGAATCATCATAGGGGAGATACATCCATCACCCTATACACACTTGAGAGGATCCACTTGTCAACATATGCCAAGGATTGTTAATATTTGGGTACCAGAGGACAAATGGTTCCCAAAGGCTTTGATCTTTGGCCTAGGGAAAAGTGTCCAAATTTATTTTTTACTTTTCTCCTAAAGTGACTTTATAAGTGGTAAAATTACATTCTAATTTAAAAGTGACTTTATAAGTGGTAAAGTTACATTTTAATTTAAAGGTGACTTTATTAAAGTGAATGAAGAATTAGAAAGTGAAAAAGTGACTATGGAAATAAAAGGCCAAGTGGGTCTTTATTTAAGTGGGTGAGTTAAAAAATAGAAAGTGAGAATTAAATGCACATTTATTCTCATCCCTAGATCTAAATGAAACTCAGCGATTAGATCTTAGCGTAACCCAAAAGGTCATTTAGAGAAGAAAAGGAGAAGAGAAGAGGAAAATATCAATTCATTCTTTCATGAGCATTTGAGAGAAAGAGAAGAGAGAGCAATGAGAGAATTTCTTAGCAGTGAGGAAGTGAAGGAGAGCAACAAGAAGACATTTCAGCAAATCTAGGCAACAACATTTAATGGCATGCAACCCAAGGAAAAATCGTACAGCAAGGAAAGGCACAGAAATCGAGGAAGAGGGACAACAAGTTATGGGCACATTTTTCGAGGTTGGCTGCACAACATTTAATGTTGTTTTATTGCTATAAAAATTTATGTTTTGGCTGTTTGCTGATTGGCATGATTTTCGAGGTGGACTTCAAGCACGAAAATCGAGATAAGTTGTAATTTGTGGTTGTTGGAATTTTTGTTGTGTATTTCAGTTTCTCTGTAAAATCATTTTCAGAAGTAAAGAGGAGCTCTCAAACTAGTTTTCTCCAAGATTTGTAGGGGGTTTTTCCAGGGTCACGTTGACCAAAAATCACTGTGTTATTTTCTGTGTGTCGCTGTCATAATTTTGCTGTGTTTTATTTCTGCAATTTCAACAATTGTGAAATCTTTAAATTTGTGTTTTCAGAAAAATATTATCATTTCCAGATTTTAGAATTTTTATTATGCTTGGATTTAAAACTAAATTCATAGAGTGATAAGGAAAACTAATAACTGGAGTGGGGGTTGAAATTTCTTCATGGTATCGGAGCTTGGTTGGCTAAAAAGTGCAGTTGGGGACAACAAAGTGAAAATTACAGCAAGCTGAGTTTTACACAGAAAACATAAACCTTTACCACAGATTTGAAAATTTCAGTTTTGTAAGACAGTGAAACATGTCCTTGGGTTTGAGAGTTGAAGAAAGGTTGAATAAGCAGAACAATTACAGTGCATGGAAGGAGAGAATCTAGAGTGTTGTCGAACAAATTGTCACGACAATGCTCAGACCGGGGGCTGTCACCCTGATCCCTGATCCCTCCGTTTAAGTCGTTTCCCGCGGCTAAGGGGGGTAGACCCTATGGGATGAATGAAGACCAACTGTGGACCAGTTGGGTTGGGAAACACAAGAAGGCGAAACAAGCACTTGATTGATTTAGAAATTAATGGACCAGTGCCTTATGGAGTTAATGATTAAATGATTAAATGTTGCAGAAATATGAACCATGTAAAACAAACATTTATCATTAAATAACCCAAGAAAATGCAAGATATCCAGTGAATTCACAATGCTTTAACGATGATCCAACAATTAAACTTCAAGAAAAATTAAATGCTTTAAATGATCACAAAATTTAAATGCTGATCAGTTACCACTTTCATATAGCTAACTTCAAAATAAACATTAAGTGCGTTTTAACTATAGAGAAATGGAACATAGAAACACCAAAAATGAATTTTTCAATTTTTTGTGAAACTTTTTCAAAATTTGTAATTTTTATATATTTTTTATGATTCTAAGCTTAAAAAAAATCAAAATAGAACAAAATCCTAAATTAAAATCTGATCTAAAACCATAAAATAATTTTTTATATTTTTTAATAAATTTAAATCTAAAAATTAAACAAAACTAAATCTTAACTAAAGTCTGAATTTTTTTTTAACCTTTTATGAAATTAAATTTTATTATTATTTTTTAATCTAACTTTAAAAATTAAATCAAATTTGAATCCAAATAAATCCTAAAAGAAAAACTAACCTTTATTAACTTTATATATATATATATATATATATATATTTATATATATATATATATATATATATATATAATTTTTAAAATTCTAATAAAAATCAAAATAGAAGAAGTAAATCTAAATAAGACTAAAATCTATTCTAAACAAAAATGAAAATAATCTTTTTATATTTTTTAAATCATTTATGATTTTTATATGAGATTTTTTTTTTTTTTTTTGGTGAATTTATTAAAAACTAAAAATAAAATAAAACTTGAAACAACTCATCTAAAATGAAAATTGATTTCTTTTTATTTGTCAGGCCAGGCAGTAACTCCATTTGGCAGAAAAACTGATTCATTTTATTCCATTGGGTATGTTATTGTTATATACAAAAGGGTGTGACTGCTCAGTTCATCTCCTGATGACTGTTCACATTCCTAATTTAATTATTTACATAAATTCACCCAATCATGAGGATTAGGTGTCAACATTCCCCCCCTTAATTTGAAGGGATGTTGGTGAGTTCAAGCAGCGTTCTGAATCTTTCAAGCTTTTCTCTTCCAAGCGCTTTGGTGAAG
Source organism: Pinus taeda (assembly GCA_000404065.3). Taxonomy (NCBI): domain Eukaryota; kingdom Viridiplantae; phylum Streptophyta; class Pinopsida; order Pinales; family Pinaceae; genus Pinus; species Pinus taeda. The sequence goes on from APFE030468636.1 coordinate 130,083, forward strand.
ATGTTTGCAATTTGCTCATTTGTAGAACAATGACGGAGATGGATTGTTTTGGCCTCAACATGATGTCGAATCAGATGCTTTGTTCGATTATGGAACTTTGGGTTCTTGGCCAACTTTATTGTAGAGTTGTTGTCAATCATGAGTGGAGTTGATTGTACTTGTTTTACCTGCAAATCTTCAAGAATTTTCCTGAGCCACACAATTTCTTTTGTTGCTTCAGCTGCTGCCACATATTCTGCCTCTGTTGTGGAATCTGCTGGAACTGATTGTTTGCGTGATTTCCAGGAGACAGCTCCTGATCCAAGACTCATAGCATATCTTGAAGTAGATACCCCAATTTCTTTGTCTCCATCGAAGTCTGAATCAGAGTATCCAATCAAGCTGAAGTCATCTACCTGTGTATACTTGATTCCAAGGTCTTGAGTTCCCTTCAAGTACCTTAGAACTCTTTTTGCAGCAGACCAATGTCCCTCACAAGGCTTTTGCATAAACCTGGAGAGGATTCCAACAGCAAATGAAATGTCTGGTCTGGTAGTAGTGAGATAGATGAGACTTCGTATAAGCTGTCTGTACTTTGTTGCATCCTCAAATTCCTTTCCTTCAATAGATGTGAGCTTTAAGTTTTGTTCCATTGGAGTAGAAAGAGGATTGCACTCTGTCATGCCAAATCTGTTTAACAAATCTCCAATGTATTTCTTTTGAGAA
>APFE030468636.1:143293-163082 GCA_000404065.3 Pinus taeda
AAAATTAAATTTAATATTTTAAAGAAATCTAAGTCTAAAACTAAAAACTGAATACATAAACTAAAAATGAAATAAAAAATAAAGACGTTTATATCTAAAACTATATAACAAAGATTTAATAAATGTAAAACTAAAACTAAAAATAATCTAAACCAAAATCTATCTAACGTAAACTAAAAATAAACTAAACCAAAAATAAAATAAAATGATGTTAATTAAACTAAACAAATAAAGTATATACAAATAAATAAATAAAAAATCGATGTATCATTTTATGAACAAGGTCCTAACCTAATAGCCAAATAAATAAAAAAAGTACCTATGCTAACTTACCCATAAGCATTTGTTTTTGGCTGTTTTTTTATTTCTATAAAATTGAAATCGTAAAAAAAAGGAACAAAACTTAAATCGAAATCTTATAAAGCTGAAGTCTTAAGTTTGAAAAAAAAATTATATACATTAACCAAAAAAACAACTACGTATAGGTTCAAACCAAAATCAAAATTTTATTTTCTACAACGCATAGAAGCAAAAGACTCATTTTTCCTTCTTATTGTTGCGTGTGCAGGTTTCAACGGAGGTTCATGCGTGTTTTTTTTTTGGCAGGTGCGAGAAGGGGAACTTGGCAGAGAGAGGCAATACGCAGATTTTGTTTGTTGTTGTATGTGCAGCGATGAGGAAGGAAATGGCAGAGAATGAAGGATGCTGCGCGTAGAGCTTGGGTAGCGATTTGATCAGCAAATGGGCAACTGCGATTGCAGCAATGGGCTCAAGCTACAGGAGAACAAGGCAACGTAAGTGAAATTTTCGTTTTGCAGGTTTAGAGGGTACGCAGGACAAACGAGGGAGAGCAGCGTGAAGGCGTCGGTGTTCACTGGTAAACACAACAGAGAGGCAGCATGCAGGTGTAGAGAAACCTGGACCCTAACATAGGGATGACTGCATGGATGGCTCAGCGGCATGAAGAAAAATCGATACTGCGTGAAGGGTGAACGAGTTTCTGCCGCGTGGATTTGCTGAAGAGTGGAATGCTTAAGGTTTGGAGGGACGCGGGGTTGAATAGTTAAATGCAGCAGAACTGGAACGAGGGGAGAAGGGACTGCGTGAAAATGCAGGTCTTGATGAGGATGGAAGATGGGAAACTTAGCTGCGTGGAGGAGATAGGCTGCACGAAAGCTGCTGCTACAGGTCAAGGAGTTAGAAAACTACAGTGATGAGATTGGTAGTGGGGAGAAAGGGTCCCAGTGGAAAAGGTTGTGTGGAGATGAGGAAGCAATCCCGCAACCTAATTTTTTTCTTTTTTCTTTTTTTAAATTTCGAAAATTTTACTGTAAAATAAAACCCCAGGCAGTGGCAGAAAGATGGATCAAAAAACCCTCCAAATTCTCCAGTAAATTTTAAATCACCCTGCTTCAGATTTGTCTAATGAAAAGCTTGAAAATTTTTCAAAATTTGTACTTGCAACCTGCAATGGCAAAAACAAAAAACCCAAAAGTAAAACGTGCAAGAAACAAAACCCTAAACCCTAAAACTAGCTAAATAATTACAGTATTTACAGATTAACGACTCTAAGCAGCTAAATTTATCAATAATCCACAAAAATATTTTCAGAATTTTAAACTTGATGTGAGATACTTCAGAAACTCTTCATGCATTCATAAAGAATTTCAAATGATAAGCTTGGGATCAAGAACTGGCTGGGCTCTTTCAGAAAACACAATCTGGGAGTTGGTTGGTTCAGCCGAGAACTTCCCCTAATGCCCGGTAAACTCAAAACTAAGATTTCCTACATCGCTTAAAATCAACCATTAACATAGAGAGAAAAAATGATAGTGAAATCTAGATCAAATGGAGATACCTGCCATTATATTTTAGAATCTAAACTATCATTCCAACCCCTGAGATCAAACAAGATACCTATGCCTGAATCAATCTTCATCAAACTATTATCGATGACTGAAAATAAAATTATGTAGAAAAATAATAGATCTTACAGCATTTCCAGAAGAGTAACACCAGCAAAATTTTTAACCCCAAAGTCTTTCTTTATTGCACAAAAATGACTACAAGAGAGCTTTCTTTAGCATCAAACTCTCAGATTAAATTGGATCTCAAATGACCCCTAGCACCCTATCTAAAGGAAAAATTTCCAATGGCTAGTTTGAGTGATCCATGTCAAAATGATCTCGACCGTCGATGAGGATCAAGATTTCTTTTAATGTCATCCGTCGAATTTTTAAATGCATTTTAATATAATAAAAAATTAAAGTTCTGCATTTATTTACTCAAAAATTTTGACTTATTATTTTATTTTACATTTAAAAGATTTTTTAATTTATTTTTTTAATTTTATTTTTTAGTTTTTAAATTATTTTTATTTATTTTTTAAATTTCTTTAATTTTTATTTTTGGATCCTCGAACTTGGCCTTTGGAAAAATCACCTAAGACCTAGGACTTAGGATTATGAGGGGATTAAAACATTTTCTAACCCTGAAGTCACTTTACATCATGACTTTTACAATTTTACATCTCAAGGGGGAAAACCCATTTGACATAGACCCTCATAGACCACCCAGTTCTGCGACCAAATATAATCTAGAAGATCAACACACTAGGATTCCCCTAAGATTCTAATGACAAAATTCATTCCAGCTTTGGGTTAAGCTGAAGGAAAACTCTGCCGATCATGGATCGGTGAAACAAAAAACCTTCCGGAACGTAGATTATTATTAAAAAATTAGGTCCACCTAGGCAATTTACATACATGACTCAACTCTACTAAGATTATTTACAATTCACACATGCAGACTGGGTTTACAACATAACATGATCGGGCTGATGATGACAATCAAATGGCACAGACATGTCGATCCAGCGCTGTCCCTTTTTGCAAAAAAGGGGGTGTACTGCTATGGTAGTTGACACGTAGTGGTCAACACAGAGCATCTGAGGGAGAAGAAATCTGGGGCATTATGGTAAATACCACACAGAATCCAGTAGTAGTACCTGCTAACCCTGTACAATTGACAGAGTTTAACAAAAAGAATGCTAAGGTAAATACCACACAGAACCCAGTAGTAGTACTTGCTGACCCTATATAATTGACAGAGTTTAACAAAAAGAATGCTAAGGCAAAAAGATTGATTCTGGAAGGAATCAAAGACCATGTCATTCCTCGTGTGAGAGGAAAGAGTTATGCACATAAGATGTGGACAGCCTTGACTAGTCTTTACCAGAACTCAAATGAAAACAGAAAAATGGTCCTAAAGGAGAAACTGAAGGCCATTAAAATGGCTAAGACTGACAGTGCTACAACATATCTCACAAAGATCACTTCAGTGAGAGATGAGTTGGCAGCTGTAGGTGAGATCATTGCACCCATTGAGTTGGTGAGAATTGCTTTGAATGGTCTCCCCTAGACTTGGAAGAATTTTGTGGATGGCATTGTTGCACGGGAAAACCTTCCCGATTGGGAGAGGTTGTGGGATGATTGCATTTAGAATGAGATCAGAAAGAACCATCTTGGGGCAGCCAAATAGGTGGAGGAGGATGACAATGTGGCATTGTTAGCAAGAGGTAAGAAGGGCAGAGCAAAGAAGCAAACTTCCAACAGTGGAGGCAAACGCAAAGGTAAAGGCAAGCAACAGAACAAAGAGAAGGACTATTCCAAAGTCAAATGTTGGAATTGTCAAAAGTTGGGACACTATGTTGTTGTGTGTTCGGAGAAGAAGAACAAGGGAAAGACAAACTCGTGGCAGCTTCTGCAGAGATTAAGAGCTTCTGAAAGAGATTTGATCGGGAGTTTGGGTTCATAGCTTGTGAGGCCACTAGTACAAGATCCCCTGCCATACATGTTCAGAGGGAGTGTGCATTCCCCGCTACTAGCAGAGCATCTTCTAGCATTTGGTATGTTGATAGTGGCGCTTCCCACCACATGACAGGAGTCAGAGAGTACTTCTCAGAGCTTTCAAAGGGTGATAGTAGATATTGATATGGAGGTAGTACTTGGTGATGACAGCATTGTTAGAGCAGTCAGTGTGGGGACATTGACATTTGATAGGGGACCCAAACCTCCCTTGAAAGTGTCAGATGTTCTATATGTGCCTGGAATGAAGAAGAACCTGATATCCATCTCAGCACTTGAGGATAGAGGGTATGATGTGTTGTTCAGGAGAGGGCATGTGCTTATATATCCTAAGGGAACTCCAACTTCTTCAGCTAGAGAGATTGGTGTGCGCCATGCCAAGGTGTACAAGTTCTCATTCCAGCCCCTGATGGGATTAAGTAGCAGCACCCGAGACAGGTCCGACAACAGATCTAGCAGTTCAAAGTTGTGTGAGATTTGGCACCACAGGATGGAGCACATGTATCATGGGGCCTTGAGTACATTGCGGGAGATCACCACTGGTGTGCCAGATTTCAGTTTTGATCACCTTGATGTATGCAGAGGATGTGCTATGGGAAGTTTACGAGATCCATTTTCCTAGCAGTGGCAGCAGAGTGACTAGGATCCTTGACTTGATTCATACCGATGTGAGTTGTTGGATGTCTCATGTATCCTTGAGTGGCTATGAGTACTATGTTTTATTCATTGATGACCACTCCAGGAAGACCTAGATTTATTTCTTGAAAACCAAGAGTGAGGTCTTCAAGTGGTTTCAAGAGTTCAAAGCTCTTGTGGAGTCCCAGACAGGTAGGAAGATCAAGGTCCTCAGGTCGGAGAATGGAGGGAAGTATACCCTTGGTGAGTTTGTTGATTTTTGTGTTGAGGCAGGCATTAGGAGGGAGTTCACAGTTCCTTACTACCCCCAGCAGAATGGGGTTGCAGAGAGGAAGAACAAATCCATTGCAAGGGGTTACCTTTATTTTTGTGGGCAAAGGCCTGCAACACTGCTGTGTAATTGCAGAACAGGAGTCCACATCATGCCTTGGGGAATGTGACTCCAGAGGAGGCTTTTTTCTGGGAAGAAGCCTGATGTTGGGCACTTTCGTATCTTTGGGTGCCTTACATATTCCTATGTCCCCAAGGAGAACCAGACCAAGCTAGAGCCCACTACAGACAAGGGTATTTTTGTGGGTTAGAGCAAGACCTCAAAAGTTTATCAGATTTATATTCCTGCGCAAAGGAAAGTGGTTATCAGGCAGGATGTGAAGTTCGAGGAGGAGAGAGCTTTCAGGAGGTCACGGGAGTTAGAGTATCCAAAGTCACCAGACCCTCAGGAGCAGCTGAGTCAGTCACAGGGATCCAGTGGCCAGGGATCAGCAGGTACATTGATTACAATGTCAAGTCCATCAATGAGCAGTGGCTCTCAGAGTCAGGTGGGTGGTTCTTCGGGCAGCATGCAGGGCAATCCGCAGAGCAGTTCACAGGGTAGTCTACTAATGGATAGTTCGCACAGTACTTCAGCATCTACAGGCACAGGTTCATGCATGAGGTCAGTGGACAGGCCTTCAGGAGTTCAAGCTTCTAATGATGATAAGGATTCTTTCACTCTGGTGGGAGAAGTATGCTTAGGGAAGAGGAAGCCCAAGTGGCTTCAAGATACCTTGCGCGAGGGCACATCAGTTGCTATGCCAAAGAGACAAGTTAGAGAGAGTAAACCACCTGAGTGGTTCTGTAGTTACATGGCATTGGTAACAAGCATTGTTGACTCTGAGCCTTCTAGTTATGAGGAGGCAACCAACCAGCAGGTCTGGAGAGAGGCCATGATGGAGGAGTATTCTTATGAAGAACGATGTTTGGGAGGTAGTGCCGAGGCCTTAAGGTAAATCAATTGTTACTTCCAGATGGCTTTACAAGATAAAGCATGCTGCAGATGGCAACATCGAGAAGTTCAAGGCTCGATTTGTGGCGAGAGGGTTCTCACAGGTAGAGGGAGTTGACTATGACGAGACCTTCGCTCCCGTAGCTCGGTATACATCTATTCGCTCCATTATAACGATTGCAACAGAGATGGGTTGGAAGATCCACTAGATGGATGTGAAGATTGCATTTCTCAATGGCTTCATTCAGGAGGAGGTTTATATTGAGCAGCGGCAGGGCTTTGAGGTGCATGGGAAGGAGTCCCATGTATGCAGATTGAAAAAGGCACTCTATGGCCTGAAGCAAGCTCCTAGAGCTTGGTACTCAAGGATTGATACATACTTGCAGCAATTGGGTTTCACAAAGAGTGAGGCTGATCCAAACCTATACTTCATTGTGGTGGGTGAGGAGCCTCTCATTCTGGTGTTGTATGTTGATGACTTGATCATCACTGGTGCAGAGAGACTCATTGAGGGATGCAAGAGAGATGTTGCTTCAAAGTTTGAGATGAAGGATATCAGCTTGATGCATTATTTTCTGGGATTGGAGGTGTGACAGGAGGAGGGGCATTTCTTCCTGGGACAAGGGAAGAACATTGTGGATATTCTTAGCAGATTTCACATGGAGGATTGCAAACCCATATCTACACCTATGATCATTAACTGGAAGAAGCATCACGCTTCTGATTCCAAGTTGGTGGATCCTACTCTATATAGACAATTGATTGGTTGTTTGATGTATTTGGTCAACACTCGACCAGATATATGTTTTGCAATTAACACTATGAGTCAGTTCATGTGTGAGCCCAGGAGAGTGCACTGGGTAGTTGCAAAACACATTTTTCGTTACTTGCAGGGGAGTGTGGATTTTGGTCTAGATTATAGACAGGGTGATGGAGTGAGACTGGTAGGGTACACGGATTCAGATTGGGCAGGTTGTGCTTCAGATAAGAAGAGTACTTCCGGGTGTTGTTTTGGGTTGGGTTCGGTAGTTGTGTCATGGATCAGCTGGAAACAACAGTCAGTTGCATTGAGCTCAGCTGAGGCAGAGTATATGGCTTCTAGTTTGGCTAGTTGTGAGGCCATATGGCTTCGCAAGACGTTGTTTGGTCTATTTGGTCAAGCATTGAGACCTTCAGTAATTTACTGTGATAATCCAAGTTGCATAAAACTCACGGAGAATCCAGTTTTTCATGACAAGTCAAATCAAGTATCACTTCATTAGAGACTATGTCCAAAAGGGAGCTATCAAGCTTGAGTACATTTCTACAAATGAGTAGGTAGCAAACATTTCCACCAAAGCCTTACCACGGGGCAAGCATGTATACTTCAGAGACAAGATGGGAGTGGTGAGGAACACTTTCCTCGATAAGAGGGAGTGTTAAAATTTGGGTAACAGAGGACAAGTGGTTCCCTAAAGCTTTGATCTTTGGCCTAGGGAAAAGTGTCCAAATTTATTTTTTACTTTTCTCCTAAAGTGACTTTATAAGTGGTAAAGTTACATTCTAATTTAAAAGTGACTTTATCAGTGGTAAAGTTACATTCTAATTTAAAAGTGACTTTATAAGTGATAAAGTTACATTCTAATTTAAAGGTGACTTTATTAAAGTGAATGAAGAATTAGAAAGTGAAAAAGTGACTATGGAAATAAAAGGCTAAGTGGGTCTTTATTTAAGTGGATGAGTTAAAAAATAGAAAGTGAGACTTAAATGCACATTTATTCTCATCCCTAGATCTAAATGAATCTCAACCATTAGATCTTAGGGTAACCCAAAAGGTCATTTAGAGAATAAAAGCAGAAGAGAAGAGGAAAATATCAATTCATTCTTTCATAAGCATTTGAGAGAAAGAGAAGAGAGAGCAAGGAGAGAATTTCTGAGCAGTGAAAAAGTGAAGGAGAGCAGCAAGAAGACATTTCAGCAAATCTAGGCAGCAACATTTATTGGCACGCATCCCAAGGAAAAACCATACAGCAAAGAAAGGCACAAAAATCAAGATAGAGAGACAGCAAGTTCTAGGCACATTTTTCGAGGTTGGTTGTACAATAGGGAAAGGAACAGAAATCGAGGAAGAGGGACAACAAGTTCTGGGCACATTTTTTGAGGCTGGCTGTATAGCATTTAATGTTGTTTTATTGCTGTAAAAATTTCTATTTTCGCTGTTTAGTAATTGGCACGATTTTCGAGGTGCAATTCAAGCACGGAAATCGAAATAAGTTGTAATTTGTGGTTGCTGGAATCTTTACTGTGTATTTCAGTTTCTCTATAAACTCATTTTCAGAAATAAAGAAGAGCTCTCAAACTGGTTTTTCCCAAGAGTTGTAGGGGGTTTTTCCAGGGTCACATTGACCAAAAATCACTGTGTTATTTTCTGTGTGTCGCTGTCATAATTTTGCTATATTTTATTTCTGCAATTTCAACAATTGTGAAATCTCTAAATTTGTGTTTTCAGAAAAATATTAACATTTTTAGATTTTAGAATTTTTATCATGCTTGGACTTAAAACTAAACGCATGGAGTGATAAGGAAAACTGATAACCGGAGTGGGGGTTGAAATTTCTTCAAGGATCTCGCATATCCACGATTCATCACTGCCTGGGGAGATCTACTTGTCAACACATGACAAGGATCTCACACATCCAAGGCTTATCACAACTTGGGTGGATCCACTTGTCAACACATGACAAGGATCTTGCACATCCAAGGCTCATCACAACTTGGGGGATCCACTTGTCAACACATGACAAGGATCTCGCACATCCAAGGTTTATCATCCATGACCACCTTCTCTAAGAAGGGTCACATCTGTCAGTCCAAGTTACTCTCTGAAAATCAAGAACTTTCCTTTCGGCAAAGGCTTGGTAAGAATGTCAACGATCTGGTCATTAATCGCTATATGTTGAAGTCTTACTGCTCCTCTTTGCACCATACCTCGCATATAGTGATATTTAATCTCAATGTGTTTGGACTTATCATGGAACACGAGATTTTCAGCAAGTCGAATCCCACTCTTATTACCACAATAAATTACTGTAGTATCCAATACTAGCTCAAGCAACTCTTCAAAGAGCCTCCTTAGCCATACTACCTCACAGTGAGCCATGTTAACAACAATGTATTATGTTTCAATCGTGGTAAGGGCAACGAACTTTTGCTTTCTACTCATCCAAGATATCATGGCAGATTCTAAGCTGAAGCAGCGCCCTAATGTGCTCTTTCTGTCAGTAGAGTTACCAACCCAATCAACATCAAAGTATCCATGTAGCCTTACATCTTCAGTAGTATATCTCAATCCAAGATTGATGGTCCCATGTAGGTACCTCAACACATGCTTTGCAGCAACGCAATGTGCATGAGCAAGCTTAATCATGTATTGACTCAGAGTATTGGCTACAAAGCATATATCTGGTCTATAGCGTTCACTAAGAACATCAGTGCCCCAATTAGTTGACAGTACTCAAAAGGATTAGCCAAATCAGGTCCTGCAGCTTTACCACAAAGCTTCTTGAAATTCATTTCCATTGGAGTATTCGTGGACTTACACTCAGTCATGCCAAACCTTTCAAGTAGTTTAACAACATATTTTCCTTGCAAAAGGAAAATCTCACCAGATTTCTACCATACCTCCAGGCCCAGAAAGTAGTGCACCAAACCAAGATCTTTCATTTCAAATTCAGAAGCTAACTCCCTCTTACACTGAAGAATAAGAGGTTCACTACCGGTCATAAATAAATCATCAACATAAAATACCAAAATCAAAGGCATACCTTGGATTGTCTTAAAGTAAAGATTTGGATATGCATTGCTTCTGGTGAAACCAAGCTTCATCAAGAAGCTATCTATGTGAGCATACCAAACTCTTAGAGCTTGCTTCAAACCATAGAGGGCTTTCTTCAGCCAACACACGAGTTTTTGGATCATGTACTTCAAAGCCTTGTAGTTGCTCCAAAAATACTTCTTCTTTAAGGAAACCATGCAGAAAAGCAATCTTCGCATCCATTTGATGAAGAGACCATCCTTAGCTAGCAGTTAGAGCTACAATAGATCGGATGGTGGTGTAACAGGAAATAGGTGCAAAAATTTCGTCATAGTCTATTTCAGACTATTCAGTTAAATGCAAATCCACAAGTACCAGCCCCAACTCCTCCAGCTGCAGGCACTTCCTCTACTCAGCCACGACGTAGGCGCATAGCTCGTCTATCTCAGTGTGCAACTACTGCTAGTGCTACTACTTCTATAGTTGTAGTTGGGGATCTTGATGAAGAGGAGGAGCCATGGGTTTCCCTGTCTGACACTGATCCAGAGTCTGAGCTAGATGATCTTACCTTGTCTAGCAGTAGTGACTAGTGATGTTTTGTTGTAGAGGCCATTTAGAGCCTCCTTGGTTATGTGTTTTTGTTTTGATCTCTATATATTACATGTATTGGACAATGCACTGGGTGCCATTTTGATATAATACATATATTCATGAGCATACTTTGATCATATGTTGTCTTCTCACTATATTCTAATGCTTTGAGTTAGGAAACATGAATGAAGATCTTTAAAAATATGTTTTTTAATAAAAAAAGAAATATTTAATGTATTTTTTACAATGAATGAGTCATTGAAATCAATTCGGATGAGTCAATACCAAGTCGGAGTCCGAGTTGGAGTTGACCCTCAGCCGGTTTCGAATCCGAGTTTTAAAACTATTACCGGAAGGTAAGGAGACACATTAGATCTTATGCAGGATTGCAGGTGGGTCTCCATTTGGGGTTTGGTCTCCCAATATGAGGTCCAAGCCCTCCAAAGGGTCACATTGGCACTTGTAGGGTGAGCATAGAGAGCCATGGGCCTCCACCATAGCAGAGAGCACTTCATGGATCCCTAGCACCATTCAATGATTGCTCGTGTTCCACCTTTTGGATGAAGATGATGCACATGGATCAACATGCCCAACCGACTTCACACTTGTACCACACACTTGGTGGAGGTTCCAGGGCCCAAATGAGGATGTGTCTCACCGCGGGAGACAAAGGGAGGGATTATGTCATCATCCTAGCCATTACAGATGGTTTACAGGCATTATCAATCCACTAGGAGACTGATGAGGATGTCATTGCGCCCCCACACCCACTTGGGGACACCACATGTCACTTGCTTGGACATCAAGGGGCCAACACCTTATTCACTATGTTTGGAGCCTATTCTCTCAATTTGGCACACATTGGACTCTACTTGGCCTCCTCAATGGCCCAACGACTCATCATGTTCACTATTTTGCCCTCTTGAGAGGCTTATCTTTCTATTTTTGAGCTATCTTGGTGGGCTTGTCACCAAGTCATATCATTATTGTAAATTATTTTATTATTTGGGCATTATAGGCTAATTAGGCTATTCAAACCCCCTTATGGATTGCATAAATAGATGAGAGGCTCATTCATTCCTCTCATCATTTGGAGTGGATTAGTTGCTCTTGTGAGAATTTCACATTCCCTTTTGGAGGACGAATTTGGTTTCGTGGATGAAATTTGATGTTTGGTTACTATTCTCTTGGTCTATTTGTCTTGAATTGATGATTGGATATACTCATTGTACATGTAAGTGCTCTTTTCATGTCTATTCTTTACATTTATCTTGTCACATGAATAATGCATGGGATTTTCGTTCTCTAGATCTGAAATTTTCCCTAATTTATGCGAAATTGTGGAAATTTTAGACTTTTAAAGTGTTGCACATGTTACATGTGTCATGTATGATGAATGGATGTTCCTAGAGGTTTAATTTCATTGCATACACCATAATAAATCATCAATTCTTGCACATCGAAGTATAAAATCCTTTGGTAGTCGAGTTCATTCTCTAATTTGCCATGCGAAGTTGCCTAAGGACTCCTTGGTTGGGTGAAAGTCTCTCCAAATTTCAAAATCACCTTGACTCCATCTCTCCCTAAGGTAAGGCACTGACCTAGCCTCTTGGTGGTCACCTAAACGAATATTTTTCTCACCTCTTCTCCTCTTTCTAGGTCTAACCCAAGTAGGTCACCTAGGGCATCAAGAGAAATTCTTTGTAGCCATCCAAAACCCTTGAATTTTGGTCCACTATTGCGTTGGGGTTTCCTCAAGGGGTCCTCCAAGTTTGATGCAAATCCAATAGAGGAATCTTGAGTTATAGCAAGCCCTAGCCTCAAGACCATCTCTTTCCCTAGGTTGATTTGGGCTAGTGTCCTCACTTGGGTCATTGCATCTGTATTTCAAAAGAAAATTTGTCCTTTGATCCTAGTCCCCTCCCTAAATAGGTCAAGCTCCTCTAGGGTTGATCAACTCCAAATCCTTTCCCTGGTTTGGGTCCACTTTGGTTCTTTGTAGTCCCCCAACTTTATAACTCAAGTTCCACAAAGATTGCATATAAGTCATTTCTCCACAAGGATTCTTAGGTCAAGGAAACTCCTTGTCAAGGGATATTCCCCAAACCTAGGCTTAAGTATCTTCTTAACCATTCCTAGAGAGCCCATCACCTTGCTTCTTAAGCAAGTAAGCCATTTAATTGAGTATCTCTTGTGAATAGGTTCTAGGAATCACTCTCCATCCTTTTATAAACCTATTCATCCTTGTGATTCCTCTTATATTGGGCCTCCCATCGGTGAAAGTCTGTAAAGAGCAGGGAGTTATAGTTGAGGTGACAGTGGGCTATTACTCTATTGTTGCCACTTGACTTAGTAGTTTCTCTCAATGTTATCGGAACCAGCCGATCCGACCGGTTTGGGGGCAAAACTAGTCTGAACCGGAAAAGACCAGTTCGACACTGAACCGGCCGGTTTTGTCACTGAACTGGTTCCGTCGGTTCGCAAGGCTCGCGGCCGTGCGACCTGGGTATAAAAAAAACATTTTTATTATTTATTTTTTATTATTTTTCCTAGTTTCTAACCCTACTCGAATCCCCCCCTAAAGCTATTTAAACACCCCCACCCCCTCTATTTCACTCACACTATTCATTCGAGTGTCTTGCAATCCTTGAGCTAATTTCGATGAGGAGAATTCAGAGAGGTTTTTGCAGCGTTGTTCTGAGGGAGATTTTTTGCAGATTTGAAGAGTTGATTGGAGTCTTGGAGAGTTGTTGGGTTGGCACATTTTCAAGCTACTTCAAAGTTTTTTTTTCCCAGAGATCTTTGGGTTTTTTTCAGTGGGTTTTGGAGCTAGTGGAAGATTTTTATTTTTATTTTGTAGGGGCTGCTACATAGCTGATTCCATAGGATTTTGGAGTTGCTTTTCTCCAAAAAAATTTAGAGGGTAAATCAAGGTTTTTGTTCAGTACAACCTTAGGTTGAGGCGCAACCAATTGCTGAACAAAACCCTTGAATCAAGCAACATTGTCTTGGGTGAATTCGATCCAACATCAGAATGGGTTGCAGAGAGTGAAGCACCAACATTTGACAATGAAGACCTTTCTTGGTTGGACTTGGACCCACCTCCACAAGATGTAAAGGCAGATATATCAGAAGCACCACTGTCAGCTTCAGGGCCAGTGGAATCAAGCCAAGCCATAATCCCATTGCATACTTGGATGCTACTCATTCTTCAAATGAGGATGAAGAGGATGATCAGGAATCAGATGATGATTTTGATGATGATTGATGATTTGATCATTGATTTGTTGTAGTTGTAGCATGTAGTATAACACTATGATCTATCGTGTTATTTTGGACTATAAAGGCCTTTTAGAGCCTACTTCTTGATGTTTGTAACATGTTTGGTTCAACGATGTTTTGCACTAAGTGCTATTTTGGTTATATGCACTATTACTTGCTATATAAATGAGAACTTTTGCATATTTCTGCATAAATGGTTTGGATTCATATGGATGCACATGAATATATCCGATTTTTCTTTAAAATATGAATATCTTGTGTGTTTTTGGTAAACTGTTTTTTTGTTTTTGTTTTTTTCTAGTTCCGACCAGTTCCCAGTCCATAAGGTTTTCTGGTTTGGTTCTGATAACATTGGTTGCTTTATAGGATCCCTTGTTAGGAGTCAGGGCCCCTGCTAGTTTGTGCGGTAATAGGGCCAAACAAGAAATTTGCCATCAATAAATTTTACTTTATCCCCTTTATATTCCAAGCATAAAATAGAAACCAAATTCTTCTTCAAACCTAGCACATATTATATATTGGTGAGATGAACACTATCCCCTAATTCTAGCTCAATGGATGCATTTTCAATGCCTTTGACTACATAATTGTTGTTGTCTCCAAGTTCCCCCTTTTGTGCTAATATTCTTTCCATCAAACTTGTGAGGTTGTCTCGGTCTCCCATCATGTTCCTTGAGGCACCACTATCTACTAGCCACAAGTCTTCACTATCTGCAACAAAACTAGTAAGAGCAGAGAAATAGAAGAGTTTTTTATAACTTGGATTTTTGTTCTTGGCCTCTTTGGGAGTTCTTCAAAATCTGCTGCAAAGGCATGCTACTTCCCTTTTCTCTTTCTATCATTTGGTCTTTTAGCACAATCATGTCTAAAGTGACCAAATTTGTGACATTGATAGCATTGAACCTTTGACACGTCTCTCCTTCCTTGAGGGGCAAATATTCTTTCTTCCAGTCTTCTTCCTCCATTTCTTCCTTGAAAACCAAACTTCTTTCTTCCTCCACCTTTCTTGAAACATGCTGCATATGCATGAGAATCACCTTCATCAGATCTTTGAATCTTTCCTCTTGATATGAGCATTGACTTTTCTTTAGTACAATTGGTCCATAGTTCATCAATTTTGGAGCATCTTTTTGTTGAAGAAAGTGTAACTAGGTTCGGTCTTCATAAATATGAAATGTACTTTTGATTCTTGTATTTTGTACAAGAAAGGAAAATGATTATTATTATTATCGAGCTTGGGTTTCTTGTCCAATAAATTTGTTTTATAGGTCAAGCACTAATTGAAAGTGCTTCTAGGGTTGTCCTAGGTCAACAAGTCAAATAGGGACATTGTCATAATATGAAGACCCCATTGGGCATCTTGTAAATTGTAAAAAAAATTATTTTTGTATTTTACTGAGCCTTCCAAGACCAAGTAGGCCTGCCAGCCTGTCAAGTCGGCCTAGAAGCTAGAATTTATACCCCTGGAAGACCTATATAGGAGACAGTTCGATCTCATTTAGACACATTCATTCCTCTCTCTCTCATGCGAAGGAAGAAGCTGAAAAGGGCAGCGAAGAAGGCAAAAGAAGGAGAAGAATTATTTTGGGTTCCTCTCTCTCTCTTTCTCTCCACATGTGCGAAGAAGGAGGCTGAAATTTTGTAGCTTTTTGCTAGGGTTTTTGCTGCTTGACTAGGGTTTCATTGTGAGGGTTTGAACTGATGAAAAAGGGCTAAAGGAAGGGCCAACAAAGTCCCCTTCTATATCCAGAAGACAAATTAGGTCAAGCGAGACAATTGGAGGCAATGAAGAAGCAGTTCTAGTCCACATGTGCGAAGTAGTAGCTGCTACCGGGCTGTGGGGGGGGGGGGGGGGCGAAGTTGCAGATCTACAGTTAGGGCCGAAAAGTTGTGGCTGGAGGTCGAAGTAGTGTTGCCAGAAGAGATTCTGATGGTTTTGGAAAGCAGTAAAGCAAGCACATTAGTGAGAAGTTGATCTTGGTCTTGGAAGGGCTTCAATGTTGGTCAAGGGTCTTGGTATTCATCAATAAAGAATTTATAAGAAGAGATTGAAGGGTTTTCCTCTCAAGAGGAGAGGTTTTGTCCTGGCTTGGCACCTACATCTTGTGTACTTGTATCTTGTTGATCTTCTTGTTTTGGTAGTTGTTTGATAATTGAAGAACACACTATAATAAGAAGAAGAAGAAGATAATCCTAATAAGTAAAAAGGCGTCACATGCAGTTATCATAATTAGAAGAATCATTAATTTCATCTTGCCTTAGATTCTTCAACATGGTATTAGAACCAAGTTCGCACAAGGCATGAAGAAGGTCAACTCTATTATGAAGAGGCTTGAAAAGAAGTGTTCATTATTAGCAAGTCTCACCAAGCAAAGTTTCAAGGTAGCATGGAATAGTCTCTTACCTTCCAAAGATCTCAAATATTCAAAGAATGAAGTATTGTTCTCAGCCCTCACCAAAACATTTCAAGATGAAAATATATGCATGATAGATAGTGGACCTTCAAGACACATAACAAGACATCACAAACAACTCAAAACCCTATTCAAAGCGAAGTCCTCATACTCTATGGAGCTTGGTGACAATAAGAGTTATCCGGTAAAAGGAATTGGATCTACATCAATTGAGCAGGAAGGAGGAGGTAGCATTCATCTCAACAACATTCTATATGTTCCAGGTTTGTGCAAAAATCTTATTTCCATTTCATCATTAGAAGAAAAAGGAGATAGAAGTTGCTTTTATGGATGGTAAATTAGTGGTTTGGGCTAAATATTCTAGCATTGAAAAAGCTAGGACCATTGGAGTTCGAGAAGGAAGACTCTACAGACTCTCATCTCCTCTAAGTCAAGCACTTGTCCGCATTGAGATAAGTCCGTGTGAACTTTGGCGTAAAAGATTGGGCCATCCTCATTACAAGATATTGCCAACTCTAAACTCCATTGTAAATGGGATACCAAATCTCAAAGAAGACCATGAAGGAGTCTGCAAAGGCTGTGCTCTGGGAAAGAATGCAAAGAAAACATTTGCACATAGTACATCTAGAGCTTAAGAGATTCTAGATCTCATCCACTCTGATGTATGTGGTCCCATGTCTAAATCACTTGGAGGTCATCTATATTATGTTACTTTCATTAATGATGATTCAGGGAAAACTTGGGTTTATTTACTAAGATCCAAGGATGAAGTATTCATAAAATTTCAAGAATTCAAAGTAGAGGTAGAAAACCTTACAAAAAGAAAGATAAAGATTTTAAGGCCAGATAATGGAGGAGAGTATAATTCCAAAGAACTCATTGCTTTCTGTAAGGAGGTTGTGATTAAGAGGGATCTTATAGTTCCATACAATCCCAAGTAGAATGGAGTAGTTGAATGAAAGAATAGAGCCATAGAAGAAAGTGTCAAGGCTATGCTCCATGATCACGATCTACCAAAAATTCTATGGGGAGAAGCAACGAAGGCTGCAGTATACATCCAAAATAGAAGTCCTCACAAGTCACTTGGCAATATAACTCCAGAAGAAGTCTTCACTGGGAAGAAACCAAATATTGATCATCTCTGGATATTTGGGTGTCCTGTGTATATTCACATTCCCAAGGACAAGAGAAAGAAGCTATATCCTACAAGCAAGAAAGGAATATTCGTTGGATAGAGCAGCTCTTCCAAGGCTTACAGGATCTACATAAAGGAAGGACATCAAATAGAAGTACACAAAGATGTAATTTTTTATGAGAGAATTGCCTTCAAGAAATCCAAAGTTCTCCCATCTGATTCTGATGAGGAGGATATTCCTATGTTGAGGACGAAGTTAATAAGGAAGAAGTCTCTCATCATGAAGAAGAAGGTCCCAGTGAACCAATCTCTCTCCCTGAAAGAAGAAAGAGACCTAACTGGTTAACTTCTACACTTCAAGAAGCAAAAGGTCACACCACAAGAGGAAGATTCAGGGAGAGCAAGAAATTGAAAAGATATTCAGGATATGTAGCATACATGTCGAAGCTCATTGAAGGTGAACCTTCCACTTTCAAAGAAGCAGCCAAACACCAAGAATGGAAGAATGCAATGAATGAGGAATACCAATCTATTATGGAGTCTGGGAAATTGTCCCAAGACCGAAAAACAAATCAGTGGTAACCTCTAAGTGGCTATATAAGATCAAGCATGTTGCAAATAGAAGCATAGATAAATTCAAGGCTAGATTCGTGGCTCGAGGCTTCTCTTAGGAAGAAGGCATTGACTATGAAGAGACCTTTGCTCCCACAACAAAGTATACCACGATCCGATCTCTGATATCTCTGGCAGCATTAATGGGATGGAAGGTACATCAAATGGATGTCGAAACAACATTCGTGAATGGTACCACAAATGAAGAAGTATACATAGGGATTGGGTGAACAACTGTAATTAGAGTAAACAAATAATAGAGGAAATGGAGAGTCATCGGGAGATGAACTGAATAGTCACTCCCTCTTGTATATAATAATGAACAACCTTAATGAATAAATCAATCACATTTGAGGAGTTACCTCTGGTCTGACATGGTATCAAAGCCAGCTCCCAAAATTAGCTTTTGTGTTGTAACTCCTTGTATTAGTGTTCAACCATATTTTGTCCCTCTATTCTCTGCGCTCTCTGAGCTGTGCACAATTGTTCTCATATTCCAGGCATACCTCGACTGTGCCTCTGGCCTTCATATCTCTCAGGTTGAATACGTTGAGTGTTGGTAACTCTGTTGAATGTTGCAGACTCCTCACAACATTCTGGTATACGAATACGCCCTCCTCACAGCATTCTAGTATGTGCACCTCATTTCCTGAATACGAAGGTGAAGTCACCCCTCGGCTTTAGCCCTCCCTCCATACCGCTCCTCCATAAGCGTTGGCGTCGTTGCTCCTCCTTATACCGTCACTCCCACGTTGTCCAGCAACTCTGCTCACTCCATACGCTGTGCTGCTCCTTGGAACATATGGCCCCTCCTCCCACGCTGCATTGTTCCTCCTTATACCGTCGCTCCCACGCTATCCAACAACTCTACTCACTCCATATGCTTCGTTGCTCCTCGAACCATATGGCCCCTCCTCCCACACTGCGCTGCTCCTCCACAACACGTGGTCTCTACGCCCTCCTCGTTGGTTGCGCCTCATTGTTATAAAATATTCGTTGCCTACTATGCTGAAGGAACTCCATGACCTTTCAAATTTGTTTTTGGTATGACATATAAACCCTTCCCCTTAAACCACCTCCCCCATAAAATACCTCTGTCCTATATATCAAAGTGAATTTTTTTTCCCAATTTTACACCAGAACTACATTTTTTAACACTAGAGGTGGAATTTTTTTTTTTTTACATTGGCAACAGAAGTATGTTTACAGTACACAGATTTTTAAAATGCATTCATTGATATCTATTGTGGGAGTGGTTCTCACCGGCAAAGAAAACTATCCAGAATGGTCACGGAAAATCAAACACACTCTCATTTTTAATGAGTTGTGGAAAGAAGTGTGTTGGAAACGGAGACAAAGAGCCAAAACAGCCTACCTCAGACAAGGAATTCGCCATTTGGGAAAATAAGAACAACAAGGCTCTTGTATTGATTGCAGCATCAGTAAATAAAGAGGTGAGTCACCATATTTCGCCATTTTCAAATGCTTTTGAAGCCTTACAAAAACTGAAGGAACTCTATGACTCACACTCTGCACTTGAAGTTGTTCAACTCATGATTAAACTGTTCAACCTTGAATTACAAAATAATGATCCTCTTGCTCTTGCATCAGAAGTAAAATCTATTATGCATGATATCAAAGTCACTAATGTTGAACTGGATATTCCTCTGATAGTTTTTCTCAAGGCACTTTATCCCACTTACTCAAATTATCTTGAGTCATTGCAAGCAAATGGAAACCTCAAAGATATTACATTTGACTCCCTTGTGAAAAATTTGCTGAAAGAAAGAAATCTTTTGGGAAGAAGATAGATCCTCAGTCTTCTGAAGAGCTTGTGTGCCTTGCACATAGAAAAGAGAATCTTGCTCAAGATTCTTCCAAAGGAAGAGGTGGTCGAAGAGGAAGAGGAAGAAATTTCAAAGGCAGGGGGGTCAAACACTCTCAAGGAGAAAAGTCAGATTTGCACTGCATATGCTACAAAAGAGATGGATCACATGATGCATCCACATGCAAGTTGCCTTGGGACAAAATTGAACAGGAAAGAAACCAACCCAAAGGTAAAACTAATGACAAAGAGAAAGGTGAAGCACTTGAATCCGCTCACTATGTTGTGGCACACTATAATATTGGAGTAAATGAAGACTTATTTAATGCTTCACTTGCTTCTTGGAAAAATGATTGGTTGCTTGATTCAGG
>APFE030468636.1:163753-178791 GCA_000404065.3 Pinus taeda
CCCCCACATGAAACTCCAACAACGGATGATACTTTGAGTGATGTGATTGACAGAATTGGGAGACTCAATCTTGATTCACTCCCAACTCAATCAACGAAGCAGCGTGGACCATCTGAGAAAGGTCCCCCAAAGTGGCTGACAAAGACACTTGAAAGTGTTCATCCTCATGAGATTGGAAAGACATGAACTAGAAATTCAAACCGACAAAATGGAGGTGATGTAGATGACTCTGATTCACCTGTTGATATGGATGTTTCTTATGATTGTGAATTGAATTTGTCTACATATTTTGTACCAACTTCCTTCAAAGAAGCTGCTTCTCATGATGAATGGAAAGAAGCAATGCAAAAGGAGTATGATGCCTTAATAAAGAATGGCACTTGGAAGCTGGTTGATCCTCCATTGTGAACCAAACCAATTGGCTGCAAGTGCGTCTACAAGAACAAGTATAAAGTTGATGGCTCACTTGACAAGCACAAAGGCAGGCTTGTGGAAAAAGGTTTTGCACAGAAGGAAGGGGTCGATTATGAGGAGACTTTTGCCCCCACAGCAAAATGAGCTACCATCCGAACACTCTTTGCCCTAGCAGCTCAGAACAGTTGGAAAGTCCATTAAATGGATGTAAAAACTGCTTTCTTGAATGGAGATCTAAAAGAGAATGTTTTTATTTCCCAGCCTGAAGGATTTGCTGTAAAAGGACATGAACATAAAGTATGCAAACTTGTGAAATCCTTGTATGGCCTTAAACAAGCACCGCAAGCCTGGTATGAAAAACTAACTAAGCATCTTTTGAAACTCAATTTCAAACATTATGATCTTGATGATGCAACTTTGTTTGTCAAGAAGGTTGGCAAAGAAATTGCATATCTTGTGGTTTATGTAGATGATTTTTTGATGACAGGGAACAATGAGAGCTACATTGCATCCATAAAGAAGGAATTGAGAAAAGGTTTTGAAATGACTGATTTGGGCTATGTTCATTACTATCTTGGTATTGAAGTAACTCAACATCCGAAGTCCATATTACTTTCTCAAAAGAAGTACATTGGACATCTGTTGAACAGGTTTGGCATGACTGAATGCAATCCTCTGACTACTCCAATGGAACAAAACTTAAAGCTCACATCCATTGAAGGAAAAGAATTTGAGGATGCAACAAAGTATAGACAACTTGTAGGAAGTCTCAACTACCTAACTACTACCAGACCAGACATTTCGTTTGTTGTTGGATTCCTCTACAGGTTTATGCAAAAGCCTCGTGAGGGACATTGGTTTGCTGCAAAAGGAGTTCTAAAGGACTTGAAGGGAACTCAAGACTTTGGAATCAAGTATACACAGGTGGGCGACTTCAGCTTGATTGATTATTCTGATTCAGACTTCGATGGAGACAAAGAAGCTGGGGTACCTACTTCAGGTTATGCTATGAGTCTTGGATCAGGAGTTGTCTCCTAGAAATCACGCAAACAATCAGTTCCAGCAAATTCCACAACAAAAGGCAGAATATGTGGCAGCAGCTGAGGCAACAAAAGAAATTGTGTGGCTCCGGAAAATTCTTGAAGAATTGCAAGTACAATCGACTCCACTCATGATTGACAATACCTCGACAATAAAGCTGGCCAAGAACCCAAAGTTCCATGATCGAACGAAGCACATCAATACAAAATATCATCTAATTCGACATCATGTTAAGGCTAAAACAATCCATCTCCGCCATTGTTCCACTAATGAATAGATTGCAGAGATCTTCACCAAAGCGCTTGGAAGAGAAAAGCTTGAAAGATTCAGAACGATGCTTGGACTCACCAACATCCCTTCAGATTAAGGGGGCGAATGTTGACACCTAATCATAGGGATTGAGTGAATAGTTGTAATTAGTGTAAATAAATAATAGAAGAAATGGAGAGTCATCGGGAAATGAACTGAACAGTCACTCCCTATTGTATATAATAATGAACAACCTGAATGAATAAATCAATCACATTTGAGGAGTTACCTCCTGGTCTGACACAATGAATGAGGAATACCAATCTATTATAGAGTCTGGGAAATTGCCCCAAGACCAAAAAACAAATCAGTGGTAACCTCTAAGTGGCTATATAAGATCAAGCATGTTGCAAATGGAAGCATAGATAAATTCAAGGCTAGATTCGTGGCTCAAGGCTTCTCTTAGGAAGAAGGCATTGACTATGAAGAGACCTTTGCTCCCACAACAAAGTATACCACGATCCGATCTCTAATATCTTTGGCAGCATCAATGGGATGGAAGGTACATCAAATGGATGTCGAAACAACATTCTTGAATGGTATCACAGATGAAGTCTACATAGAACAACCATTGAGATTCGAAGTCAAAGATAGAGAAACTCATGTTTGCATATTGAAAAGGCACTTTATGGACTTTATGGGCATGGTATGCTAGAATGGATGCATACTTGCAAAGGTTGGGTTTCAGGAAAAGCACGACAGATCCCAATCTTTACAACAAAGTAGAGAATGATGAACCTATCATCATTCTTCTATATGTAGATGATCTTTTAATAACTGGTAATGAAAAAAGAATTCAAGAGTGTAAGAAAATGCTGGCAGCCGAATTCAATATGAAGGATCTAGGACTTAGGCATTATTATCTAGGACTGGAAGTCTGGCAGGAACTAAATGAAATCTTCTTGGGACAAGGAAAGTATGTGATCGAGCTAGAAAAGGTTTGATATGATGGAATGCAAACCCATGACAACTCCGATGATCACAAACTTGAAAATGTTAAGGAATTTTGAATCCAGTCTACAGGATCCTACTAAGTACAAACAACTGATTGGCTCCCTGATGTATTTGGTGAATACTCGGCCAGACATATGTTTTGCAGTAAATGTTCTCAGTCAATTTCAAATGGAGCATAGACATGATCATTAGATAGTTGCCAAGCATATATTGAGATATCTGCAAGGAATTGTCCACTACTGCCTGAAGTATGAAAAAGGACAAGATGTTCATCTAGAAGGATTTAATGGTTCTGATTGGGGAGGTAGTGAGAAGGATGGAAGAAGCACTATAGGAGGATGTTTTTGTTGAAATTTCTAAGTCTGACCCGTTCGAAATCCCTACTACATTATCTGGTTTATTTCACCTACTTGTTTATTCCATTAACAAGTTATTTATACATATAAATACTGAAAATAAACACAAATGCAGCCTTAACTCATATATAGATCATCAACTGAAATACTGGAACAAACACACAAGGGACACTGTTATGTTCGGACAATCGTCCCTGGAAAAACCCAACTTGGGAAAATTGGTGCAGCAGTTATGAGCGTTTTATTATTAAGCAGAATCTTGAGTACAAATAGGGTGTCAAACGAGCTCACCCAACAGAGATTGTTACACGACAGTAATACCTCTTCTCTGAGACAGATATTCAGCTTCTCATCACTCGTCTACCCCACAAAAATCCTTTCGGCGCTTCTCCTAGGCTCTGCACCAGACCTGCTAGCCTCAATGTAGCTCCTGAACTCTCTATGTTAGCTCTTCGGCCTTCTACTTCACCCACACAGGCCCCTTAGCCTCTACTCACTCTAGCTGCCTTTGCGTGGCTACTGCTGCCTTTGCGTCAGTCTCTTCAGTCACTGTGCTGACCCTCAGGCACTATCTCTACCTCTCTGCTATGTACTCACTGCCCCTCGTTGCAACAGATCACTTGTTCGAATTTTCTTAGCAAACCCCGCTCTGGAAAATCGAACTGACTGATCAATCTTGGTGTATCTCCAACTGACCCTCAAGCCTCCTCTTATACTTTTCCTGTTGACTCTTCAACGACAAAGATTAAGTCTCTAATCAACAGCTAAGATTAGATTTGGATTGATCCATGTCATTTAGAACATTCTCACCCAGTTTTATATTAATACCCATTAATATTTTAATTTTCCTAAGTTTAGACAGTGGCTTTGAGTAGTGTTGAGGCTGAGTACATTGCAGCTTGTGAAGTGAGCAAGGAAGCGGTCTGGTTAAGGAACATGTTATCTGATTTCTTTGCAAGACCGTTGGACCCTACCATAATACATTGTGATAATACCAGTTGTATAAGATTGTTTGAGGACCCAGTATTTCATGGAAAGACAAAGCACATAAACAACAAGTACCACTACATTCGAAAGTTGGTACAAGATGGTGTACTGAAGCTGGAGTATATCCCCACCAATGATCAAACTGTTGATATTTTGACAAAATATCTTCACAATACGAAGCTTGTGTATTTTAGAAAAGCTTGGATTGGTTGACATATCATCCTTAGTTGAGAGGGACAGATAGACACATCATTCTTGTCTTCATTTTGAAAGAAAGAATGGAGGATTGAGTAATCATCTGGCATCCGATACTCTTTGAGGATGTGGTAGGGCATCCAAGATAAGAGTAGGCAAGAGGACTGATATTCTTTGAGGGTTGAGGACCCAAGATAAGAATAGTCCTAGAAGTTCATACTTGGTAAGCACCCGAGTGGGTATGTACCTTGAGAGACAATGATGAAGGTGTGTATAATCATTGGTCTCACCAACAATGTGCTCTGACCTATTGAGAGATAAAGTTGTTAGTCAAGACCTTGCTATGTGACAATGTTGGTTATAATGATCCTATACAGATGGATTACTAGTCCGACTCTTCTTATGAGATCTCTTCAGTATTGAAAATAGCCATGTACCATTTATGAATGCCTCCCTAGTTAAGAGGGAGTGTTGAAGAAAGTGTAACTAGGTTCGATCTTCATAAATATGAAATGTACTTTTGATTCTTGTATTTTTTAAAAGAAAGGAAACTGATTATTATTATTATGGAGCTTGGGTTTCTCATCTGATAAATTTCGTTTATAGGTCAAGCACTAATTGAAAGTGCTTCTAAGGTTGTCCTAGGTCAAGAAGTCAAATAGGGACATTGTCATAATATGAAGACCCCATCAGGCATCTTGTAAATTGTAAAAAGAATTAATTTTGTATTTTACTGAGCCTTTCAAGACCAAGTCGGCCTGCTAGCCTGTCAAATCAGCCTAGAAGCTAGAATTCGTACCCCGGGAAGACCTATATATATGAGACAGTTCGACTTCATTTGGACACATTCATTACTCTCTCTCTCATGTGAAGGAAGAAGCCAAAAAGGGCAGCAAAGAAGGTAGAAGAAGGAGAAGAAGTGTTTTCGGTTCCTCTCTCTCTCTTTCTCTCCACACATGTGAAGGAGGCTGAAATTCTACAACTTTTCGCTAGGGTTTTTGCTGCTTGACTAGGGTTTCGTTGTGAGGGTTCAATTAGATGAAAAAGGGCTACAAGAAGGGCCAACAACGTCCCCTTCTAGATCCAAAAGACAAATTAGGTCCAGCGAGGCAGATGGAGGCAGAGAAGAAGCAGTTCTAGTCCACACGTGCAAAGTAGCAACCATTGTCGGGGGGGCTGAAGTTGCAGATCTGCAATTAGGGCCGAAAAGTTGTGGCTACAGGTCGAAGTAGTGTTGCCAGAAGAGATTTTGTTGGTTTTGGAAAGCAGTAAAGCAAGCACATTAGTGAGAAGCTGATCTTGGTCTTGGAAGGGCTTCAGTGTTGGTCAAGGGTCTTGGTATTTGTCAATAAATAATCTATAAGAAGAGATTGAAGGGTTTTCCTCTCAAGAGGAGAATTTTTACCTTGGCTTGGAGCCTACATCTTGTGTACTTGTATCTTGTTGATCTTTTTGTTTTGGTAGTTGTTTGATGATTGAAGAACACACTATAATAATAAGAAGAAGAAGATAATCCTAATAAGTAAAAAGACATCACAAGCAGTTATCATAGTTAAAAGAATCATTAATGTCATCTTGCCTTAGATTCTTCAACACTTTTCTAGCACATACCCCTGCCATAAAAGCATCTCATGGTTCAAGTAAACCATTGAGTGCTATAGTTACTAATTCCTTATCAGAAACAACTTCATCAATTGCTAGTAGTTGATCTCTTAGTTGAGATATCCTCATAAAGTATGAGGCTGTAGTATCATTCCTTGTCATTTTAACATCACGAAGTTCATTTTTCAAACTCATGGGTTGACCAATATTGTTGATAGTGAACAAATTGTTTACGGCATCATACATCTGCTTTCAAGATTGAAGACTTTAAACATAGGGAATCAAGTGATCTTTGATAGAGTTCACAATGACGCTCATGGTTGTGATATCGTCTTTCTCAAACATTGCTTTCTCTACATCTTTTTCTGGTTCAGTAACCTTGCCTTTAACAATACCCAAGAGACCTCCTTTTGCAAGGAGAAGATCAATCTTAGTTATCCAAGCTCTAAAGTTTGTAGCTCCTCCTAATTTATTTTTTTCCTTCATGTGGGAACCCACAATCACAGAAAAGCAAATAGAATGTAGATCTAAGGGTTCAAGAGTGATCTCTTACTAAAGCTTCTTCAAGAGTATCTCAACATCCTTTTCATCACCAAAGCTCTGATACCATGTTGATTTTTCAAATGCAATAGATACAAGCACAATATTTCTAAACTATTGGTAATTATTTCGAATGATATAGATCTTCTTTTAATAATTCTAGTTTATCATTAAGAAATTACACTTTAGAATTTCAATCGTAAACCATAAAGACAGTAGAGATCACAACGCATAAAAGAGAAAACAAGATTTATCCTAGGAGAACCCACTAGGGGAAAAACCCAACAACCTTTTCCTTAGAAAAATTCTTCAATTCAACAAGAGATACATCTAATGGGGCTAATCAGCTATGACATCAACAAGATCAACAAGCTATGGTCAAACCTAGTCTCCAACCCTCAAGTCAAGTCAAACTAAGTCAAACTTCAACTCTTCAACAATTTGGCCTTCTCAGATCTGCCTAGAATTTTGGCCTGCCTAGGATATGTTGCCCAGAATTTTGGCTTGCCCAGAAAATTGCTTAGAAATTTGGCTTGTCCGGAAAACTGCTTAGAAAAAGGTCACATGTGCAGAATTAGAGAGAGAGAGAGATGTGAGCTAGAGGGATCTTCATGCTTCTTCTTCCTCTTGTTCTTCGCTTGTATGCCCAAAACCTGTCTTTCTTGTATGATGGTCGAATGGTGCTTTTGAGGAGGAGGTCGAACGCCTTTATATAGTGGTTTGCCTATTTAGAATGGGTTGAATTGACTTGAGGGAGGGTCGACTTGACTAAGTTGGAGCCAAAAAATCAAATTTCAAATTTTGAAAATTTCTCTTTTAAATCTGACATGAACATGTCTCATATAAATTCTTCCAAGGACTAAATAATCAAAATAACATTAAGAACATGTCTTTCAAATTCTTTATACATTAAAAGGGCTAAAACATAATTATGAAGACCGACCATAGATACAAAAATTCAATAGGTCTTGCACCTTCTTGATGGACATTGTTTTGTACCTAGACCCTATTGATCATGATATTGACTTGTGATCCCTTTTGAGGGATGGTACACTTCTTCTTGATGATGACATCATGCCCTAGGCTCGTGACATCACCCTTGCATGGCTTAGAGTGATGGCATGGGGCTTATTGATGATGATGTATGGTTGACGAGAGATATGGCTTGAGGATGTGCCTTTCATGTTGAGGAGATGGTTTGGAGTGAGAAACACTCTATGACCATTTGAGGAGAGATATGGCTTGAGGATGCACCTTTCATGTTGAGGAGATGGCTTGGAGTGAGAAACACTTTCTGACCATTTCTAGCACCTTGCTTGATTGAGATCTTCACCTTTGGAGCATGATGTCATGCTTGGAGAGACTTTTACTCACGCGTGTGGGGTAAAAAGAGGGTGTTTCTTATGTTTTTATCATGATGAGAGTTATCTTTTAGGTTGGCTTGTGACCTACTTTACTTGTAAAGACTTAAAATATTATTTTAGGGCATTTATTAAAGTCTAAATTAATCCCAAATCAACGTGGTTGCCCTCAAATAAATAGAGGAGAATCGATTTGGAGAGAATCACATATCACATTCTCCTCTTGAGACCTTGTGCACACTAGTTCTTTTTCCTCTTGGAGACATGGGTCACTAAAAGAAGTCGGACTTGTTTTGGATTGAACTATTTTGCTTCTCGTGATATTCTTTTGGATAGAAGAAGGATGATATGGTGAATGATGCTATTTGTGAGAATTTTCTTCCCTTTATGCAAATGTTGTAAAACTAGGGTATAATGAATGTTTTCATGGCATATTGAATGTTTATTGGCTCTATGATCTCCATTTGTTAATTTTGCCACATAATATCCATTAAAGAATCTTAAGTGTTCTTTGATTTAAATCTCCAATTATATTGAAAATCGCTAGGGTTTGATTGAGAGGTTTATACTTTCTCTCACCCTTTTCCAAGCAAAAGTCTTTAACCTTCATATTTTTCTCCTTTATGTTGACTCCATGCAGAATATTGAAAAGTACTGGTCTTTGTGATCATCTAAACTTTAAATTAATATCATTTCTCATTCTCTTTGGTAAACTATGGTTAGGGTTACAGCAAAATCTGTATTAAACCTCATAATTTACATCATATGTTATGCCCCAAGGGTTTGGCTTTGCATCCCATAATTTAAATAAGAAAAATCTGACTTTTTACAAACATTTTAGCTCCTCTTCTAAGGCTGACATCTAGAGTTTTGTGAGCTGTTTTATAAATTTTCATTCATTGAGTCATTCCTGTGGCATTTTCTCTTGTTTACTCATTTTTTAGCCTTAAATATTCATCGTATATAGTCACTTGGAGGCTGTTTCATGATTTCTATCGTAAATTTTGCATTCTCTGAACTGTCAAACATAGAAACCCTAGTTTATAACAGCAATCCTCATTTTAATAGTGGCATGGTGTTTGGAGCCTGATTTAACATCTTTAAGACCTCTTGAGCCCTCTAGAATTTGTTGAAAAATGGTACTAGTATCAGTTTCATAATTGTATTTGTTATTGTACATGTCAAAATAAATAAAAAGAAGATTTTGCAAAAGAAAAATTATTTATTTATAAAGCGTGGGTTTCATGCTTGTATCAATGATCAAATAGGTCAAGGCATCCATTGCATGCCTAGGAAGAGTCAATATAAATTGTAAGACCCTTTTGGGTATGTAATTTTGTCCACAAAAGTCTAAAATGCCTCTAGCTACAAGTCGGCCTCAAGATCAGTTCAAGTTGGCTTTGATCCTGCTCAAGTCGGCCTAGTGACCAGTCTGTTCGATGGGTAAAGAAGTATATATATATATCAAGGGACTCAGATTCTTTTGGAGACAATTATCTCTTCAGTTCAATAGCAAGGAATAGCGACTAGCATAAGAAGCAAAGAAGACCTTAATATAAATATATATATATATATATATTCTGCTCCTTGACCGAAACATCCAAGTCTGCTCAGAACGAAGGTACAGTGGTACTATAGAAGCCTGAAGATTGCAATAAGAAGCACCAAGGAGATCCGAAGATAGCAGAAAGTGATACAGTGGTATTACAGGGGTCTGAACAATCCTATAAAAGATCTGAAGTTGACTCATTAACCCGAAATTACAGTCATAGTTTCATGATCCAAGATTGCAGTCATCTGAAGTTACAGTCATCCAGTAATCAAAAGTTGCAGTGGCATCATAAAGGTTCAAAAACCCTGTGGTTTGAAACTTTGAAGTTGCAGTCCACTGGTATTGTAGTAGTTCAAAATCAAAGCAGTCTGAAGAATTGCAGTGGCATCTCTTTTGTTGAATTAAGACAACTTGTAGCTAAAAGGTGGTTTGACCTGGTCTAGAGGTCTTGGTTGTGTCATTTGATTTGATTCTTAAAGAAGAGGAGAGAATTTGTCAGGTTTCCCCTTGAAGAGGAGTTTTTCCCTGGCTGAGAGCCTACATCCTGTGTTCTTGTTGTTTTGATCTTCATGCTTTTATGTTTTGGTAGCTACTGGATGATAAGAAGATAAATGAAGACACAAAGAAGTTAAAATGAGACCTAATAAAAATAATTAAACATCACAAGTAATTACCAAAGATAAGAAAATTTTTGTCTTTATGATTTTCCAACATGGTATCAGAGCTAAGGAAAAGGAGAAAGGAAAAGGCAACTTGAAGATAAATTTTTCTCATCACATTAAGAGGGTTTCAAATCTAATAAAGAGGACTGTGTACCTATGTCACACGATTCGGGTTCGAGTTCGGGTTCGACAATGATTAGGTTCGGTTTGTGTTCGAATTTTATGATGAAGTTCGAATGAGGTTTGCCATTAGGTTCGTATATCTATATATATATATATATATAGATAATGAATTATAGGATAAAATAGTAAGAAATCAACATCATTAAACATCAAAAATGTTATCACGGACATGGAAACTATAAGGATAATTTACAAGCTTAAGTTGTGACATGAGGTTATGAGTTTTGATCTATGCACTTGGTCAATGGCTATGAGGTTCGATAAGGTTCGCCGAACCTCAAAATTTTTTTAAGGTTCGCCAAAATTCGAACCTCAAGGTTAAAGTTCGGCGAACCTTGTGACATAGCTGTGTACAAGGTCAAGTAAACAAGAATCAAGACTTCTGCAATTAGGACCAAAGTCCTGCTCCAAGAGACCGAGGAATTGAAGAAGCATAAAATCATCCTACAGAAATCCATAAGGTACTGTTCAAATCCTGTACTAGGCCGCATACCTGGGCTTGAAGGATGAAGAAATTAAAAGAACCAAGAAAATAGTCTTATCATCTCCAAAAAGAAGAACTGAGATCTGTGTACATTTATATAAAAGAACCGAGCTCTATCAGTGACACAAAGCCGACCTAAAAGGATAAAAAGAATCTCTGTTCTATGAGAATCGAGATATAGTGAGTCTATTGAAAAGGTCTACATCAGTGATTTAATGAAGCACTCACCAGAAGTTGAAAAGCAGTGTTATTATCTCTTGTTCTTAAAATTCTTTGGTGTAAGTATCTATCATTTTGGGACCAGCTTGAAGCAAGCAGATAGTATCGTATGCCTTGAAGATCTCATTATTATCAACAGAGAAATGTCAGTCCACCGTAAGACATTATAGGTCTGTTCTACTACAATACACAATGAAAAATGTGAAGAAAGGATACCTATGAATTCAAGAATACACATGGATGGGAAGTTCCAAAAGGAATTTTTGTTGTATAAAAAAAAACAAGCTTGAAGATCTGTGACAGTAAAAGAAGAAGCTACAGTTGGTTACCATTTGACTCATTTAACCTCTGCATTTTTTGAAGTATTCGTTCTCGAAAGGTGATCATGGCATTTTGAAGATAGCTCTGCAGCAAACTTTTTGGAGAACTAAGGTAAGTAGTCCTTGAGGTAAGTATGATCAGCTTTACTTATATATGGTCTAACTCAATTTGGATTAGGGTTTTGAAATCTCATTTTCGTGGTTCTAGTGTTTGTAACTTTCATATTGTTGATGAATGTTAGTACCTAAATTCTTGTAAACCCTCTTTTGTTAACTCAACCCTAGTTTTGGTCTCTAGGGTTTGTAGGTAGTCTAGGGAGAAATTGGAAACCCTAGTTCATTTGTGTACTTATATACTTTTGGTATTACTTGTCAAGTAAATGTTGTAGGTACATAAAGGTATGTTGATCCTATGCCATGAGGATGTTGACACTTCGTGGCTAAGTTGCAGGAAACGTTGGAGAAGGGTCCGTTTCCAGCCGGAAACGAAACGAAAACGAGGAAACTCGTACCGTACGACCTGGAAACTCATTTCCAGCCGTACTGGCCCATTTCTCGAGGAGGAAAAGTGGCTAGTACGGCCGGAAACACGTTTCCAAGCTATACGATGGAGTTTCCTCTTCTAACTTGACATTTTCTTGTATTTTATTTTTTATTTTTTTGCTTCCAATTTTTTATTGGGCGACTAAAATATCTTCTAGATGCCTCTCAAGTTATAAAAAAGAGGATTTTTTTGAGTGGAGACAGCCTAATGTTCAAGCCTATGGCCCAGGATGTTTGAGAGTGGTTTCACCCTCATTGGATTTCATATGGAGAAAGTAGAGTTTTAGATCTCACTCAAAATCCAGTAGACTTATCTGTTTTTCAAGATTTCAAGATTGGGGGGATTGCAATGTTTCCATTAGATTTTGTCATGTACTAGGGTATGGAACTTGTATTTAATCAAGAGAACCAAGCCCTCTATGCAGGGGAGACTCCCAATAATCAAGCACGAGACAAGAAATTAGAAATTTCTAGTGGCTGATTTTGGATATTGCTATTTTCATTGTGTGATCATTCACGAGTAAATGTGATGTAAATTTAGAGACTTAATGCTTTATGATTGCACATATTTCTTAAATGTCCTAATATATATGTGTATATATATATATATATATATATATATATATCTATTGCATTTCCTTGTTTCCAAAATTTGGGGGCATCACGTTTCGTACCTATGCCATTTCGGAAACTCGTACCCGTTTCCCCGTTTCGTTCAGCTTAGCTTCATGGTGAGAGGGAGCCCTTCAAGAAAATGCTTTCACCTTCCCACAAGAGATAAGTATTAATTTTGATTTCCTATATATCCAGATTTACTTTTGTTGCTTGATTATTATCCTTTCTCTTGTATTTTCCTTGGAATAACTAAGCTTATAGGTATATTCTGAAGAATAGGGATTGTGGCTACATTCAGAGGGAGTCTTCAAAAAGAGACTTATAAGAAGACTTGTTGCAGAAGGAGTCCTTCAATAAGAAACCCTACAAGGTTTGTTGCAAGAGCAACTCAAGGTATGTAAAATTGCAATATTTGCAGCAGATAAGAAGGTACGATCATTTTGAAATTTGTCTAGGGTTTTGCTATAAAATCATGAAAGATTCTCATAGTGTTAGGGTGATTAATCTCTAGATTAAATCAACCCTTGTTTTACTATCTTTTGTTCACCTTGGTAAAATCATGAAAGATTCTCATAGTGTTAGGGTGATTAATCTCTAGATTAAATCAACCCTTGTTTTACTATCTTTTGTTCACCTTGGTAAAACCCTAACCTTTAGGGTTCACTATAAAACCCTAGCCTTTTGATGTTTAGGGTTTGTTGATATTATGATGAAACCATAGCCTTTTAGGGTTTGTTGTTGATGTCTAGGATATAAGATGAAACCCTAGATTTTTAGGGTATGATGAATTAGGGTTTATGACAAGGCCCTTGTAATAGTTAATATAAGTTCCTACAAATAAAACCCTAGGTCTATGTGCTTCCATATGATTGATACTTTGTTGAGTTGTTAGATATGTAACATTAAAGATTTTTTTTGTATCTAGGGTTTACAAAAAAACCCCAGCAAAGATTGATATAAGATTCTAGGGCATAATAATGAAACCCTAGATGTAAAATGCTTTCACTATGATTTGATTTAGTTGTTGATATCTAAGGTTTATTTTTAATGATGGAGTTTAGGGTTTGTGACAAAACCCTAGCAAAGTTTGTTATAGATGTTTAGGACATGAAAGGTGTAACCCTTGTTAATTGTAAACCTAACTAGTTTTAGGTTTTGGATATCTAAAGTTTGATTTCTTACTCAAAGTTTTGATAACCCTAGATGCTCCCATTAAAATGATATGCTAACTCTATATTGATAAAGTTGACTTCATGCTCTTATACATTTGTGCTTGGTTGTACTTGTTAAAGATTTGCAAGTACATAGTCTTCAAGATGTTGAAGATGTTTACCTACCTCATGTTGATTTGGGGTAGCATCGAATGTGCTCTAGCCATGAAAATTGGTGGAGAGGCTAAAACACATGAGATTTCCAAGACCCAGAAATGGTTTGGGCAGATTCTAACCGGTTGGGGAGATATTAAAGTAATTAATATTTTTTGGAGTTCCTAAGTCTAAACATAGGAAAAATAAAATATTAATGGGTATTAATATAAAATTGGGTTAGAAAGTTCCAAAAGTCATGGATCAAGCAAAATCTAATCTTAGCCGTTGATTAGAGATGTAATCTCGACCGTTGATGGACCAACGAAAAAAGTATCAGAGGAGGCTTGAGGGTTAGTTGGAGAACACACCAGAGTGATCAGTCATTCATTTTACTAGAGCGGGGTTGCTACGCAAAGTTGAATTAGTGATCAACAACGACGGGTAGCGAGTACAAGGCAGAGAGGCAGAGACAATACTGGGAGACCAGCACAAAAGAAAAGAGAGTGAGAGCAACAGTCAGTCCAGGATATGCACAGCCCAGCAAAGGCAGTGCAGAGCCCAGAGAGACTGTGTCATCCACACAGAGGGAGTGATGCAAAGGCTCTTGGACACTGCGTAGTGCCTCATAGCGCTGACGCAGAGGGTCTTGGGGCTGAAACAGGTCAGGGAGAGGTTGAGCAATGGCTAGAAGGGCCAGCGCTAAGCTTCAGTTGTGCCAAAGAGGGTTTCGTGGGACAGATTTTCTGAATACCTGTTTTTCGATAGAGAGGTATTGCTGCCGCGTATTTTTCTTTGTCGGGTGAGCCAGTTAGGCACCCAGTTGTACTCAGATAGACTACACAATAATATAACCTTCTGCATAACTGCACTGATTTTCCTGCATTGGGTTTTTCCGGGGACATTGGTCCAAAAACAACGGGGTCACTTGTGTTATTGTTTTCTTTCAGTTGTTGATCTGTAGATGTTGTGACTGTATTGTGTTTATTTCGACATTTAAATAACTTGTTAGAATTATTAAGGAATTTAGACTTCTGTGATCCATAGCATTGTTTAGAGAATTTTCGGCGAAATCACATGAATAATCTTTTGTCGACGCGTTTCGAACCAACCAGTGTGGTTCATCGTCAGGACAAGTTGAAGAACCAATCCAGCCCAGCTTGTTAAATAGTGTGTGCAGAGACTCCAACAGCTAAATTTCTAACGGCTAATTTTCAACGGCTAATTATGACCTAATGCCTCGAGTCAAACCAAAATTATTCTTGTTAAATTTAATTATTATTTTACTAAGGAATTAGTTAAATTAGGTACATTATATAATAAAATAAAATAATATCATAGGTACATGTTATACTTATTTAATAATAATTTTATTTATTATTTGTCATTTAAAACCA
>APFE030468655.1:0-11495 GCA_000404065.3 Pinus taeda
CCTCTGCACTTTTAGGTCAATCACTCTATCGATCTGAGCCTGGGTGCGTCACTGCCCAATGGGCCAATCTATTGATGCTCTGTTATGGAGAATGATGAGATCAAAAGGTAGATTTAGGAACTATTGCAGAAAGGGCACATTAGGCCAAGCTCATCACCTTGTGGGAGCCCGATTTTATTGGTATAGAAGAAGGATAGGACCTGGAGGCTATGTATTGACTATTGGGCACTGAACAAGATCACTGTCCGGAATAGGTACCCAATCCCACAGATTGATGACCTTCTGGACTAGCTCAAGGGGGTCAAATTTTTTAGCAATATTGACTTGAAGTCAAGTTACCACTAGGTTCCTATCGAACCCTTCGATGTGTGGAAGATTGCCTTCAAATCCAAGGAGGGCCTTTTCGAATGGTTGGTCATGCCGTTTGGATTGACGAACGCCCCTGCAACCTTCATGAGACTGATGGATGAAATATTGCGACCCTTCACCAATGCATTCGTGGTGGTGTATTTAGATGACATCTTGATCTTCAACCAGAGTTGGGAAGAGCACCTCCACCATATTTGACAAGTCCTTCAAACCCTACACCAACACAAACTGTGTGCTAACTTGGAGAAATGCACCTTTTTCCTAACCTACGTTCAATATCTGGGGTACATCGTTAATGAGCAGGGTGTACATGTGGACCCATCAAAGATACAAGTCATTCGGGATTGGCCAACCAAAACCACTCTAACAGAGCTCCACAACTTTTTGGGTCTTGTCAATATCTACCATAGGTTCATGTTGGGGTTCTCTCATATCACTTGGCCTTTAATTCAAGTCACCAAGGGCAGAGCGAAAGCAAAGTTTTTTTGGTTGGAAACCCAAAAACAAGCATTCTCTGAGTTAAAGAATAACCTCTTTTATGCACCAGTGCTCACATTACCAGACCTACAACAACCATTCTAGATTGAGACAGATGCCTCCAACTATGCTATTGGTGTGGTTCTTACTCAGCATGGTCATCCAATGGCTTATCACAGTGAGACACTTTCAGACATAGTCTGAAAGTACCCCACTTACGACAAAGAAATGAATTCCATTGTGAAGGCCTATTGTCAATGGAAGCATTACATTATGGGGAAGGAAATGGTCATCCATACAGACCACCAAACTCTACAGTTCATATAGATACAAGGGAAGTTGCAGAACGATCACCATTAGAAATGGTCCACCTATTTGCAACAATTCCATTTGAACATTAAGTACAAGAAGTGAAAAAAAATAATGTCATTTATTGCCTCGACCGACCATCGGTCATGGCGCTGATCACTATGCTAGACTCTTGTGGGCATGAGACATTGGGGTGGCCGCATCTTTACAAGAGTGATCCAGAATTCGACAACATATACCAGACACTCCTAGAAGGGAAGGAAGTTCCAGATTTTCACCTTCAAAATGCACTGTTATGACACCTGGGACACATATGTGTTCCTTCAAGTGAGCGTGCCAGGATGATTTGGGAGGCACACTATAGTCGAGTCACTGGACATTTCAGAGTAGAGAAAACAATGGTGGTATTGCAAAAGTATTTTTATTGGCTGAAACTTCCTCAAGATGTTGGGAAGTACATTAGATCCTACACCACCTGCGCCATTGCTAAACCACCCATCAAGAAGAAAGTCCTGTATACTCCTCTACCTACTTCTATTTGGCCTTGGGAATCTGTCTCCATGGATTACATGTCGGGCCTTCCTTCTAGTAAGCACGACAATGATTGCATTTTCATGGTCGTCGATAGATTCTTTAAGATGGCCATCATGATGGCCTGCAAGAAGAGTATCACAACAAAGGCCACTGCTAAGCTCTTCTTTGAGCGAGTATGGGTACACTTTTGGATCCCATAATCCATTGTCTTAGATTAGGACAACAGATTCCTAAGTGCATTTTGGTAAAGTCTCTGGTCGATGCTGGATACAAAATTTACTAAGTCCACGACTTTCCGTCCCCAAACTGATGGTCAACAAGAGGTTGTCAATAGGATGATCATACACATTCTATGCATGTACAACTAGAAGAATCCACACACATGGGATGAAAGTCTCCCCTATGTCCAACACAACTACAATAGATCTCTCCATAGCTCAACATGTCACAACCCCTTTCAGGTAGGGTTGGGATTTCAGCCATTATGCCCCATTGATGTGGCCATACCATTTGCATCCCCTCAGGTAGAATCGACTCACGTTCATTCCGAAGATGAAAGGGCTAACAACTTCATTGAGCGCATTCAA
Organism: Pinus taeda; assembly: GCA_000404065.3. Classification (NCBI taxonomy): domain Eukaryota; kingdom Viridiplantae; phylum Streptophyta; class Pinopsida; order Pinales; family Pinaceae; genus Pinus; species Pinus taeda. Next base: position 2,277 of record APFE030468655.1, read on the forward strand.
CACATCTGCCAACAGGTCCATGATATATTGGATAGAGCCAATGCTAAGTACAAGAAGCACCATGATCAACATTGAGTGCCACTCAAGTTCCAGGTGGGCGACAAAATTTTGCTACATTTGCAGAAGGAGTGCCTTGCTGAACCCCACCGCAAGCTTCAACCACTCCGATATGGGCCATAAACCATCACCAAGACCGTCAGTGACAATGCCTTAGAGCTCAGCATCCCACTGTTCCTTGGTCTGCATTGAGTGTTCAATGGAGATTGCCTTTGGCCATACTTTCCACCATTGTTGGACACATCTGACATTGGAAAACAACTCACACCAGCATAGCTCAACCCAAACTGCATGGAACATGCCACAACTGATTAGATCATGTACAAACAAATTAAGAACACTTTCCAATTGAGGATACAACTATATCGTTGTCAAAGTAGGCCAACTCCTTCACTAGGGCAAGTGGTTCGCGAGGTACGAGGTTCAACATAACTTTCCTCACCTCATGGAGGCTCTGCATGCAATGGGGACCATTGCTTCCTAAGGGGTCAAGAATGATCCAAGTGGATATTGGTGGTTACCCTCCTATTCCACCTAGATCCCCCAGTCAGTTTCATTTGTTTCCTTGTTCATTTTAGCGTTTAATATTTTTAGTAGTTTTTCGGATCCTAAACTTTCAGAGTAGTTTTGACCCCTAAACAACGTTTTTTTTTGGGTTGGCGACAGGCTCATAGCCATAGGGAGGGGTATGTGGTGAAACCTATAGTACTCAGGGAGACCTTTCCAACAAGGTATCGTCTGTGCCAAACGAAGATAATATGACCAAGTTACAACCCTGGGAAGTTGGTTGCCTAACTAACCCCAACGGGCCCACAAAATCTTGGTGTTACATCTCTTTGGGTTGGGGTTTTGGTTGTTTATGGTTTTCTCATGTTTTCCAATAATAAATATACCCTTGAACCTCATTGCATGATTTGAAATTGATCAATGGATGATTAAGGATCTAGAAAAAGCCTAAAATTCAAGGTTACTAGATTCGAGTGGAAGGATCACCATTGCGTAGAGCTCGTAGAAACGACTCCAATGCAACTTGAATGGGTGCATTTGACCTCCAAATGAATGAAGAATTGCTTGTGGAAGTTTGTTATGAAACAATGTTTCACTGCTCGACACATGGCAAAAGTACAAGTTCAACTCAGTGGCAGATCTCCAACTTTGTTACAGTGGTAATATCTCAAGGTTGGTTGCAACGTGAAATAAGAGGTTAAAAGGTTATTTTTACATGGCGATGGCATGTATCTATTATAATGTTATTTTTAAAAACAAAAGCCATATATTTTTTTTCTCAATTGGTCTACTCCTATTATTAAAGAAAAATTGTTACAGCGAGGCAAGCCTTGAAGATTCTTGCCTGGAGGATGGCATTTGACAGAGTAATTCTCGTCATCCTAACCATGGAGCTAGCGATAGAATTACATCAGAGTGGATAACTTTCAAGAATATTAACCTTTCCAAAAACCCCAAAGATAACCATGCAACAATTAATGAAGAGGTTAAACTTTGCTGACTCCAGCATAAACAGAACTAAAACATAATCCAACATAAACAAAACAATGACAGACTCCATCAAGTGGAGTTGACAAATACCTGAAACAGGCACGGATGCAGTAGATTGAAAGGGAGGCAAACTCCTACTTCGGCTGCAGAACAAAAACTTAGGCATTGGCTGGTTCATTGGTCAACTGAGGTAGACAGCAGTTCCTCAACAATCTTGCACCCAAATTGCTCTGAGTCACTTCAGTCTGACGGATGGACCGCTTCTCTTGCCAGTGCGCTTGGACTTGCATCAGCTTCAGGGTTCACAGTGGACAAGCCTCTTGTGACTTGGCGCTGGTCGACATTGGGATTGGCCCGCCTCTGCTCTGTCGGGGCCTCGAGATGAGCCACGTTCTCACATTTTTCAATCGTGACTGAGACTATAAAAGAGGAGTTCGCTAGGGAGCATGGAATGTGGAAACGGGCAGTGGGATGTGCACTGTGCTCACAGACGTCATTCCTAGCACGCCCTCTACCTCTTCCCCTGCCACTTCTGGTAGCTGGGTAATTAGCTCGACCATACTCCAGCGCATCCAAGGATGGGTACGAGGTGGTGGAGGAGTGCTAATGAATGGCACGACCTCATGAGCCGCCCCGCCTACTCACTAGTCTGAGTCGTTTGCGCGGCATATTGATGAACCAAGATATGTCATAGGGGGGTGAAAGCATGGAGGGGCGGATACACAGAGGGGCGGAAGCACAGAGGGGCGAGGAACTGATGCGCAGAGAGAGGCAGAAACAAAGGTGAATGCGGAGAGGGAGGTACCTGAGGAGTGGATGCGCCGAGTGAGACGGAAACAAAGACCAAGTGACACTGTGAACCTCTATAGCCAGAGCCGAGAGGCAGAACCAAGCTATCAGAGACAGACTGACTAAATGGCACAGAGAATCGCCCAGAGCAGCAACCATTACAGAGCTGAAGTCCTGGAGCAGAACCACGGGAGTGAGGAACAGTCGGACCACCATCGTGCTATGAACTGGGAGCTGGAGAGGTGTGGTGAATGCTGCATTTAATGTAGGTGTGCGAGGACAGTGTGCCATCCCATTGCAATAACATATGGTGCAACTGGGCTGCCACCTGCCCAATCGACGCGTTGCCTTCATACCATGTCTCATTTCAAACACCCGCAGCAAGGATCGGGTAGTCCTGTAGCACCAAAGAAGTGCATTCCTGTTTGAGTTTTGCATTATCTGAGGCACTAAGAGGACCTGAGAAGGAAGGGAGCTGCTGGTTGACCCCTTGGTTGGCCAATCTATCTGCTACCTTATTGGTTGTGCGTCTTACATGCCTGAAGGTGATACTATGGGGGCGCCTGAGCCTTTCGTCCAAAGTTTCCAATCTACTGAGCAACCTCCAACTGGAAGCTATCTTAGCTATCGAGGTGCCTACTTGAATCCTTGTAGCTGCAGTAATTAGGATAATGGAGTCTCCATCTACCTCTAGCAGGAAGAAGTTTTTTTGGTCTGCAATGTAAATCCCTTTCCACAGACCTTCCAATTCCGTAACGTTGTTGGTATCTTTGCCAATCGTTCCATAGTAGATATGCAATGCTACTCCTTTTTCATTTCTGAAGACCCCTTCATAACCAGCCGGCCCAGGATTGCCCTTGGCTGCCCCATCAAAGTTCAATTTATAAGAGCTTGAGGCAGGAGGGGACCACTTCAGAGGGGAGGCAGAACTGGTTGGGGGACGGGATTTGACATGGGTCAAGTAGGACAGATCGAGATTCCAAGACTTCATGATGAGGCGCTCCTGAGGAGAGTCCGGAAAATCTGTGTCTTGCCAATGTCGAATAGCCAAAGTTTCTTGGAGATTTTGCTTCAGGAGAAGCCATAGCGTTTCTATCGGCCTGCTGTTATTGTTGAAGACTCTATTGTTCCTTTCCTTCCATAGTATCCAGTAGATAAAGCCTAGGATAATGTTCCACAACGAGTTTAGCAGAGAGCTATGGAAAGGGTGATTTGGCCATGTTCTTATGGTATCTGCTATGTCCCCCTGTCATTTTCCTAATCTTCTATTACATTGATCAATTTTCTCCCATAACTGAGTAGCTAGTGGACAAGTGTCCATGAGATGTAAGATGGTTTCTGAGTTGACATTGCAGTTGGGACATCTGGATGGTCCAATGAATCCCCTTTTTTGTAGATTATCCTAAGTAAGGATACGCCTCTTACCTAAGAGCCATAGAATGGTGGAACCCTTAGGCCAGAGTCCTGGTTGCCAAACCTGATCCCAGAGCTGATCCTTTGCTGTACGAGTGTTAGAGTAGCGTAATTGGTATGCTTCCTTGGTGGTGAACATGCCTTTTGGCGTATGTCCCCATCTCAGTTTGTCCTGCTGATTCGAGTGCTTGATTATTCTATGATTTAACTCATGTTCAATTTCTGTGTAGGTTTCTTCTTGCTAATCGGTCTGCCAGGTGCTAGCGGGTTTCCATAATTTAAATTCTTGAGATGGTTGATGCTGCCAGCATTGATAAACATGAGTGAGATTGGCTTGCTGCATAGAAGCCTGCCAGATTGGCTTGTGGAAGAGAGAGGCCAATTTCGGGAGCTGCTGCCATGAGTCCTCCTAGAACCTAGTTGTGGTGCCTGAGTGGATTTCCCAGAAGCTATGCTCTTGTATGAAGGCGCTGTGAAGCTTGGCGGCATTCCAAATCATGGATCTTGGAATGGTAGGGATGATTCTTATGAGATCGTCCCATTGACTTCCTGGCACATATTTTTCTTGCCAGAGCCATGCCCAGGGGATGTGTGGTTTGGCAATCCAATTCCACCGTATCCGGGCTCCCATTGTATTGTTGCTTTGGAGAGGATCCCTTAATCCGATCCCACCATTTGATTTTGGCTGGAAGACTTCTTTCCAATTGACAAGAGCCCATTTCCTATTGAGCCCTGTGGAGCCCCACAGAAAACTTCTTTGAAGATTGCGGATTTAAGTATGGGGGATTACCTTGAGAACCCATTTGGGTGCTTCCAAAATAGAGAAAAGATACAAAGGCATAGCTTGGAGAACAGATTTGATCACTATGAGTCTGCTAGCTATGTTGAGTGAGCGAAAAGTCCAGGAAGAAAGTCTTGCTTCCAATTTGTCGAGAAGCGTCCTCCAGGAAGCATGTTTAATGGCCGAGTCCAGCAGAGGAGCCCCCAAGTATTTTGAGGGAAGCGCTGCTATGGAGAATCCTAGAATTCGAGCAATGTTTTTCTGAGTGGTGACTGGGGTATTGAAAAAGAAAAGTTGGGATTTGGAGGCATTGATAGAGGTTCCAGAGTCTTCAGAGAAGAGAGAGAGCAGGGCTTTGAAGGCTTTTGCCTCTTGGGATGAGGGATGACCAAAAAGGATTGTATCATCTACAAACTGTTGATGGGATAAAGGATGGAGACCATGTAGAGAGATACCCCTTAGAGCATGAGAGGAGATAACATGGTGAAGTAGACGGCTAAGTCCTTTTGCCATGAGGACAAAAAGGAAGGGGGAATAGGGGATCCCCTTGACGAATACCTCTAGAGGGGCGAAAGGGCGCAGAGGGAGAACCATTGAGCAGGACCGAGAAACAGGGAGTGGTGATGAGATTTATTATCCACCTTGTCCATGTGGCATTGAAGCCAAAAGCCAATAACGTTTGATGAATATATTCCCAACTAAGTTTATCGAAAGCTTTGGAGAGATCAAGCTTTAGAATCATACCTGGATTTTTGAGTAGTTTCAGGGAGTGGATCACTTCGTTTGAAAGAATAATGCCATCCATTATCTGACGCCCTTCTACATATCCAGTCTGCTCCGGCAAGATGAGAAGAGGGAGTAGAGGTTTGAGTCGGTTCACCAATACTTTGGAGATGAGTTTGTAGATGACATTGCATAATGCAATCAGCCTATATTTGTCTGGCGTATTTGATTCATCTCCTTTGGGGACTAATGCTATGAAAGTAGCATTTAGGGAGGGGAGAATCCAGTGCATAGATCTTGATTCTTCCACTAGTTCCCAAACCTCTATGTTGATGAGCTCCCATAACTCATGAAAGAAGTTGGTTGTGAAGCCATCAGGACCTGGTGCCTTGCCATCCTTTAGTTGGGTCATTGCATCTTCTACTTCTTGTATTGATATGGGTTGGATCAGCAACAAAAACCATCTATTAAAATACACACATAACAAATATTAAACATGTAGTGCGCATTTGATTTATAAAACAATGGAATGGCGCATATGTTATAAACCATGTCAACGACATATGTTATGAAGCTATGGTGGTGGATTAATATTAAAGTGTGAAATCATATGGTAAGTGGTGCTCACAAACGGCAAATGAAACGGTGAACGAAGTTTATGGTTTAACACTGTCGGATGCCACGGGATAAACGCGCCAAGTTAAACATAGTATATGGTTGATATGTGCATAGTTTCCATTGCACCGAATGTAATATTTGGTGCGGTTCTAAACAATATTGTATATGGCTATAACAATGAAAAATGTAATTTAATACACTGCTATGTTTGCCATTAAAGTTAGTCACCAACACTATATATACATGTAATGTAATGCCATGAAGGGTGGAGAGGAGTTGTGACATTTTGTAGAGCAGAGAAGAGTTTTAGTGCAGCTTTGGGGATTTTGGAGGCAAAACTTTGTAGGTTTATTTCGGGAGTTGTAAGAGGTCTTTTTCTGAGTAGTTAGTTGCATTGGATTTCTAAGATCGAGTAGAACACAACTGTACCAGCCAAGGATCTAGTTGATTTAGCTTTGATGTATTTTTTTGGCTTTGAATTTATAATATAGAGGCCTCCCCATTGAAGACCAAGGCTTGGAAATGTAGGCTTGAAGATAACTCCGTTAATAATCTCTTGTGTCACTTTTCTTCTCATGGTTTTCTGTTCTAATATGCTGCAAAATTTATTAACAGCTATCCATGCTTATGTATTTAATGGTGTTTCTAAATCATGTAATAACAATTTCTAACAGTTAATAAATCACAATTTCAATTAAATATCTTTTTGGGATCATTTGGTATCAGAGAAGGTTGTTGTTAATTGTGATTTGAAGTGTGCATGATCACCAAGAAAAAATCAAAGCTTGGTGAAGGATAACTTGTTGCAGGAGATCTAGAGGTTGGCTCTAGGAGAAGGACAACTTGAGGACAAGAGATGGCTGAAGAAGGAAGCAGTGATTATCCATGTGGATCTTATGCAGGTTTCGTAGATGCTTTCATGACCTTGTGAGCCATGGTCGAAGAAATGGATCGAGAGTTTAAGACAACAAAGTCTAAAGATGAAGAAGGAAATACATCACAATTTGGAAAATCAGACTTGCATCGCTTCGTTTAGCAGGCACAACATTGATCTGGTGGCAGAGTAAGTTACCGAAAGGCACTTAGCATATCGGTAAGATTTTTCTATCATGGTTTGATTTTATTACTGCACTTAGAGAAAAATTTTATCCATTGGGATATAAGGAAAAATCTTTAACATAATGGCAAGGACTAAAAGTAAGGAAAGGTCATTCAGTGCAGGAATATACAAATGAGTTTTGTAAGAAGGCATTGATGCTAGATATTCCTTTGTGTACTCAAGAAAATCTAATGAAAGACATAGGAGGATTACCTGAGTATGTTCGCAATACTGTATTTATGTTCAGTCCTACTAACTTGGATGAAGTGGTAGTACAAGCGACTTACATTGAAGCAGGTAATTTGGGAGTTGGGGTATCATCAGAATTGACAGCCAGAATGGAAAGCAAGGGAAAAGGGAAAGTGAAGAAAGTAAACTTCGGCAAGAAGGAGGTTGAAAAATATCTCTTGTAAATATTGCAAGAAAGAGGGCCATGACGAGGATCATTGTTGGCAATGGCATCCCAAAAATAAACCAAAGTGGGCTAGAAAAGGGAAGAAAAAGGTTGCAACAACAATGAAACCATTGTGCCTAGGGTTAGATTCAGGCAATGAGACACAGGTCACATCATTGATTATCACTGGTAAATCCGACAAAAGTTAATGATTCTAACAACTCTAGAGGCAAGTTATTTCATATAAGGGTTGTTATGAAACATACAAAGATCGACACACTGTTGGATAGTGGATCTCAAACTAACCTAATTTCAAAAAAAGCTGTTAAGAAATTGGGATTGAAAACCATAAAGCATCATAAACAGTACACTTTAATTTGGATGAGAAGAAATCATAAATTGTGAGTAACTGAGCAATGCATGTTACCATTTGCAATAACTTCTCAATTTAAGGATAAGGTGACATGTGATGTGGTAAAACTAGATACACGTGGGATGGTCTTGGGAAGCCCGTATTTATATGATATAAAAGCGATCTTTTGCAGGAAAACTAATCAGTATCACTTGTTCAAAAAAGGAGTTGAATATGTTGTACATTCTCATCACACAAAAGTGATAAATCTCTTTTTATAGTTGAGCAGTTAAAACAAGCAGCTTATGCTAGGAAAGGTGTTGTTGTACAATCTAAAGAACTTAAGCAAGGGATCATTAAAGCTAATTAAAAACAGATAACTTTGCTTAAGGAATCCAAAATTGTACATCAACAAGATTTGTAGCGTGATAAGTTCATTTTTGTTTCAGCTATGAAAGGAAAGTAGGGTATGGTTTTAGCTATGTCAATACTTTTAATGTTGTTAATGGGTTTATTATTTTTTAGTGGTGTCTCGATATTAACAACAAATATGAATGTAGATGTGGGTGGAAAAGGACTTGATATATTCTGTAGTTTGTGTGTTTTGTTGATGATTGCATGGATGAGTAAAGTGTACAGGTTCATAACAGAGTGGAAAGATACCAGACAAGTAGGAAAATGGAACCCACATTGGTCTTATGGAAATTTAGGCTTTTGGTGGTCCAAAAGGTCTAAGAGGGGAGGAAATGATCCGAAATTGATCAATGGATGATCAAGGATCTAGAAAAAGCCTAAAATTCAAAGTTACTAGATTCAAGTGGAAGCAACACCATTGCGTAGATCTCGCTGAAACGACTCCAATGCAACTTGAACAGGTGCATTTGACCTCTGAATGAACGAGGAATTGCTTGTGGAAGTTTGAGACGAAACAATGTTTTACTGCTCGACACATGGCAAACGTACACGTCTAACTCAGTGGTAGATCTCTAGCTTTGTTATAGTGGTAATATCTCAAGTTTGGTTGCAAGGTGAAATAATAGGTTAAAAGGTGATTTTTACATGGTGATGGCATGTATCTATTAAAATGTCATTTTTAAAAACAAAAACCATATATTAAAATGCACACATAACATATATTAAACATGTAGTGTGCATTTGATTTATAAAACAATGGAATGGGGCATATGTTATAAACCATATGTTATGAAGCTATGGTGGTGGATTAATATTAAAGTGTGAAATCATATGGTAAGCGATGCTCACAAACAACAAATGTAGCGGTTAAAGAAATTTATGGTTTAACACCATCAGATGCCACAGGATGCGCCGTTCCACTGTGTTCACACTTGCCACGCAGTTCCACCACTCCACCATGTTCACATACTATATTTGATGTGGATGTAACGTTCTTGCCACAGGCTCTAATGTGATTCCATCACCACCGAGAATGTTCTACTACATTTAATACGTAGTTCAACAATAATGCCACGGTCTGC